>ML851397.1:12760-37893 GCA_009831015.1 Picea engelmannii
CATTTTGCTTTTAGAACAGTTTATTAAATTATTTGGCAGCTGGACTGCCCAAATGTATAGGCATCTTTTTATACTGATTGATAGTAGGATAACAGAAATGGACTCATTCAGCATTGAGCCAACTTTTGTTAAATTTTGACTATTGTTTTGCCTCCAGCACAGCCTCTTATATAAAAAATATCTTCAGTTCCTTTTTAAAAAAAAAATCCAGGAGATAGTAGGAGCACAGATGTCTTGGATAGGCTTCCAATTTGATTGAAATAAAATTTAAAATGTATCATTCTTTGGATACATTGCAATCTAAAATATTTTTTATATTTTTTTAATATATAATATTGTCGCTCCCAACTTGATATTTCCTGCAAATTTGGGCGAAACTTCTAGTCGTTCCAGACACTCGCATCCACGTTCCCAACATTCCCGCGTTCCAGAAACTTGTGGAACACGCGCACACACACACACACACATATGATGATGATGATGACGATGTTGATTACCATTGCATGAGACTCGCTTTGGTCTATTGGAACTTGAGAAAATAAACATGTAATTAATTAATTTGTTTTAGCATATTGTTTCTATGATCAAAAATATAAGAAAGAAGATTTCCAAGCTCTCTTTGGTTTTCATGAGTTACCAAGTTACAAAGATTAGTAGTGCTACAAATGGTTTGAAAATGAGACCTAATCTATGTAGGAAGGGCACTCCATGAGAGTGTTTTCATCCTCCACGTTGCTTAGTATAATAGAGAGTCAATCACAACAGAATTACATATTCTTTCCTCCCAGGATGTTATATTCTTTCCTCTCACAGTGTTATAGGTCTAGTCCAACGCCCAATCTCACTATGAAGCTCATGAGAGTTTGTTCTTCTTTTAGCAATATTATTTTTCTTCTTTAAACTAGCCATAGTAGAAAGGTAATCTTGATCTTCTAAGTTGGAGTTAACGATCTCTTGAGTCTTTATAATACATTAACTTTCTCTTACTCTTAATTTTTTCACTGCACTAAAAATTATTTTTAAATTTAGTTGTGATAGTACTAATGCACATTAAGTACCTGATCATAGACTTGCTCTGAAGGGGTGGAAGCCCAAACTATAAGACGAGTAAAGGATTGGGTATATTGCTTTTAATTTTAAGAATATTAATTATTAAATGTTGTGAATTTTCTCAATTTTCATCTAAGTTTTTCTAGAAACAATACAACCCCAAACTTCACAAGCATATAAGATCATTGGATGTATCAAAAAGGACTTTCTTTTTTTCTCGGAACCAAAAATCTTCTTCTCTACAATTGTTTTCAAGACCATTGAGGTTTTCCAACCTCCATTAATCCTTCTTTCAACACAATAGTTCCATCAATCCTTTTTATAATATCAGTTTACAATAGATATAGAAAGCTTTTTTACATTGTTGATTACAGTATCTTGATGGTACTCTCCAAAATAGAAAATTAAATAGTTTTATTTTCCTGAAAAGATCAAAGTTGCCCTTGCAAGTAACTTGGAAGGACCGAGGTCCTAATCCACAGAATGGACCAAAGAAAACATCACCGCTTGAAAGAAGAATAACAAAATGCGAGTGACTTACCATAGGCTTTGCAATTTCCTCAGCTTTTTCTTTCCCATACAATTGTTCCACAAAAGAGAGAGCGAACTCCATTGTTGTGCCTGGACCGCGGCTTGTGGTTACTATTCCATCTCTCTGAACCCTTGATCCAACAGTCAGCGATGATGATAACTGACTGATGAATGATGGGTGACAAGTTGCCTTGAAACATTAAAAAGAGAATGTAGTCAAAATGTCATAATTCTATCAACCCATTCGAAGCAATATATATATATAGAGAGAGAGAGAGATAAAGTTTCTGAGATTTGCTTGTAGGTTACAGATTACAAAGGATATTTCATGGGGAGCAAAAGCAACCAACAAACATGGCAGCAATAAGAACATACAATGTACAAATAAGCGTATTATTGTAAACATAGCAATCATCGAAAATCAAAATAAGCATGAATTAGTTTGACTCCCTTTTACAGCTGAACTTAAAAAGGCATTTGTAGACAATACTAATAAAGTTGGATGATCAGACGCATGAATAAGTTTGACTCCCTTTTACAACTGAACTTAAAAAGGCATTTTTAGACAATACTAATAAAGTTGGACGATCATACCCGCAATCCCTTCAACAAGCCCCATGTTTCGAGGACAACAGCTGGTGCAGCACATACAGCACCATAAAGACGACCATCTGCTGCCTGTTTTTTAGTTATGCTTTGTAGAATTTCACAGTCTCTAAGTCTCGAAGAACCTGGCATCCCTCCCTAAAAATCAGGGCACAAAGTTAGTTCAATAATTTGTTCTCTAGGTAGCTCTCAACAATCAACTAAAGTTCTTAATAGCATATCTCATACAAAGTACCAGAATAATGGAAAACCACTACAGAAAATGCTCCATAGCCAGCTTGTTAATTATTCAACTAACTTGTTTTTCTAGAAGATGACGCTTTAAGGCTCAGGTCAAAAGTAAAACATGGGTCAAATCGAGAGTAGGATGGCTACAAAAATCAACAAGCTAGCTCTAAAGTCAGTATGCAAGTTCTCCCCTATTTAAAAATGGAGTGAAAAAAAATGAACAATCATACCGGTAGCACAACAAGATCAAACATCTCTTCAGTGCAGTTGGAGATAAGCATGTCTGCAACAAGCTTCACTCTCCTTGAAGCCTCAATCTGAAGGTCTGTTTCGACCGATGCCACTGTCACATCAGACCCTGCTCTTCTTAGAACATCAACTAAAATGACAACCTCCATTTCCTCTATGCCAAAACCAATTGGAACTAAAACCTGCAAAAGGCCAACTTTGATTAGGCAGTCACCAGAAGCATTAATAAACCACCAAGCTTGGGACTTTGACAGTCAAACTGCCAAAAAGTTCTTCCCTGCAAATAGCGACAGCTCAGAAGACAGGTTATCACAAGCTTCCCAATTTTCCATTATGTTATGCATGTAAAGAAAATTTCAAGTTGTCTGCAGGAAGCATACCAAGGAATAAGAATTCGCACTAGTTTAATTTAAGTGCAACAATAAGTCACAAATTATCTTAAAATTTCAGTAAACTTTTGGTGACAAGTAGGGGATGCAATCAAAACTAAAATCGGCAACAACTTAGACTCTCAACTGTTAGTTTTAGCTCATGAGGTGTCTCAGCATAGGCCCATGTGTCCTGGGCATGCTGATGGACACCTAAAATTGACCCAGATAAGCCTTTGTATTTCAGCCTAAGTTAGACTTAGGCTTGCAGCAAAATTCATCATTGAGTGGAATGTGGGGCCCAAGGAGAGAGGGCGCACCTTTGAAGGTGGCTGCTAGTGGAGTGTGGGACCCTGTCAAAAGGGGGGTGCACCACCTAGTAGAGAGTGGGGTCCAGCAGCCCCAAATCTCAGCCATTGAGGCCAAGCCTTGGCACACATCTCAAGGTGAATGGGGGGCTGCTAAGGAGATAAAAGGAGGCTGAGGGTGAGAGGACACAGAACATTCTCATTTGTGAGTTGAGCAAGTGAGCAAAAGGAGGGTGCTTGAGGCTAAGGAAGGAGGGTGAACTGTGCTGGAGCAAGCTGAGGAGGGCGAACTGTGCTGTAGCAAGCAGCAAGCTGAGGAGGGCAAATCTGGGAGTGAAAGGCAGCTGGAAGAGATCAGGAACATTGGGATGCCAGCACCAGGATCCACTCAGGCCAAGTTTTACAGCAGCAAGAGGGACGAGTTAGGGCTCTACGTCCTCATCCAGGACTGGCCAGATTCAGCCGTACTGTCCAGCAGAGAACAGGGCTAAATTCTGGCTGCATTTTCAGTCAATTTCAGGCCGTACCAATGGCCGTACAGCTACAGCAGGGAGTGCTGAGATAGCTGAGCCATACAGAGACTGTGGAGAGGAAAACCCTGCCCAGAAATTTTCTGTAAGGAATTTCTGAATTGTATTTGCTGTAAAATTTCCTCAGAAGCCTCAATAAGAAGTCCTCCTTTGCTGGTTTTCCCCACACTGGGGTTTCCAGGGTAACATCTGGTGTCTTATGAATTTTATGTGCTTGGTTCTGTATGCTTCCGCTGTCATTTTGCTGTTTTATATCTCAGCTATAGGTTATTAGCGTAATTTCCAGATTTATATCAGCAAACATATATTTCTGTGTTTAGTAAATCACTGGATATAATTTCATGTCCTGAGATAGGTAAAATCAACATCAACTTAAAAACAACTCACTATATAAGGTCTGCATATATTTCAGTTGTCCACTAGACAACATGCACTACAAGAATCCTAATAAGAAATTGAAATTTTACTCTTCAAAATACTTTATTATAGGGAAAATAATAGTACAGTATATATTCGTAGGATTCACAAAAGTATTTCAAATACTTCAACAGTGGACCTACTAGCAGGTCACTTACAAAATATAATGCAAAATTGTTAATAGCAATATTGAATAAAGTTTCTTATGTGGCTTTTGCAGTTCAAGCTCGAGAAAACTACATTTGAAAATATTAACTCATAGAAGATTCTCTTGTATAGTTTATTAAGAGTGATTTTCCACTGACAGATACATTAAGAGAAGTGTAGTCATTGGTTTACAGAATTAATGCCATTTCTTCTGAATCCTGTCAGAGAGATAAAAATGAGATTGGATTCATTTTGTCTTAATTCTTATCTAATGACCTTTTTCTCCAGCACCTAGAGAGGTATTTTAAGTTTCAGTTCATATCAGAAAGCACATTTAAAAAGCATGCATGTGGACCCCAAAGCAGGAAAATGCTGCAGTTTAAACATTAAAGAGATACAGAAAGTATGCTCATAATTACTGAGACCTGAATATAAAATAAAAATTGAAAGATCTCCAAAAACCTCATAACTATGTTACCAGATCCTTCTCCCTTCCTCCCTGGATCTTCCCAGATATGTTTTGGATCCGGGTCCTCCTCAGGCCCATCTGAAATCCTTCAGAGATCGTACCCAGATAGGATACATTGATCTGTATGGGATCTGGACGAGACCCCTTCCATTTACAATAACTTCCCATGCAGTATTATTGAAAAGAAAGAAAAAAAAAACACGTATATCTTTAACATTTGTGGCAATTTCAACAACTATACGACTCAGTACGTCATTAGACTTGACCTGTGCCAAACAGCCACCCATCAACTAGAGCACCCTTTCTGCAAGAATTTGTGTTGTGTACATGCCTGTCAATAAATAGCACCACGTTTGAAGAAATCTTTAAATTGTATTTCATTCTTGCTGCCCCAAAAAGCATTTTATTCGGCAATAAGAAATTAAGCAAGCTCTGTTGTTTGTCTACTTGACAATATTTTGTCAGTCATTTTACAGCATTACAAGTGACAATATCAAAACCACATAAATGATAAAACTGCATAAAGGAATGAGGATGAAAATCCATTTTTTCAGGTTACTAAAGATTCTTTTGACAACTCTACTTCTCCCTGGAATCTGTTTTAGAATAACTATCATGCTTTAAAACAATTATTTCCCCCCTGCCCCCCACAACAGACACACACACAAATGTATATAGGAGTATATAGTCATAATTTATTCTGTACTTTTATATGTGCCATATCCAACCATATCATATCCAAAAGTTCCTAAGAAACTGACATGTCCTTATCCACTTCTGTATCCATATCCATATCCTGTAAACTTGGTCACCGGGTTCGCCGATTTTCAAGCTTTAAATTCAAAATTCGGCAATTTTTATCCGATCCCGAATTTAATCGATTAATTTCACCCGCGAACTAAAACCCTTTTCCTTGTCGCAGCCCACCTTCATTTCCATTCTCTTCCAGTTCCACCTGCGACCCGTGCCTTTGCCTTCGCCCTCAAGTGTCCACTGTCGATTCCAACCCGTGTCTTTGCCCTCGCCCTCGAGTGTCCACTGTCGAGTCCGACCAGCCCATTGTCCAGTGCCGAGCGGCCCGCATCTTGCTCTGAGCAGTAGCAAACCCCAACGGCAGTCCATCTCCAGCATACCCCGACCGCAACGTCACTTCAGGCTTCAGCGCTCCATCTCCATCTTAGTGTTAATGTTGAGTACAAATAAATATGATTAAAGCTAAGTAAATGGGATTAATCAATGTATAGTGAGACATGAAGATAAAACATAACAATTAGATATATAAAATTATTAATTTTTATTTATGTTCAATATTTTTATTCATAAACATATATATACAATAATATAAAACATTAATAAAATTAATAACATTAATTATGATATTAATAAAATTAATAACATTAATTATAATATTAACAAAATTAAGTATAAACATTACTTTCTTTTAACTTAATTTATATTTAATAATGTAATTCATGTCTTTTAATAAATTATAATGATCATGACATACAAAAATCATATTAATCTTTGTGTTTTCATTTCTATTATAATCAAATATAAAAAAATATCGTTAAATTAAAGCAATAAAGTGTAAAACAACCAAATATGTGTAATTTTTAATATTTATATCTATAAAATAACATGTATATCTAACTCTTATTTCAGATTTCAAAGTATAAGGAGTGAGCCATCAGTTATGTTCATGTCTTTAATGTTATGCTTCAAACTTTCATTACTTTCAAGTTTCATTATGATGTTTTTAGATTTTGAAGATGATGTGTTTTTAAAATATATGTTTAATGATTAATCATGTTGACATGCTATTCTCATTTCTATCATATGTGTTATAAACTTATAAACTTATTATGGGACTATTGAATATATTTTTTATTTTTCAAATTTTGTAGTATGTTGAACTTAATGCCGAATTTTATCCCCAAAATTTTGACTATCGAATTTTTGTCTAACGTCAAGCTCGCCGAATTTGAACACAAACACGAACCAGGTGACTACACCTATAAACCTCGTAAATAAATAAACCATTGGAAAAAATCAACGTTGGGGATTAATATGATCATAAATACCTTCAATAAAATTCAAAATTTTAGGCTTCAAGTTTTGCCTTATCTCCTTGCAGTCAAGGCTTTGACATTAAGTACTAGTATGCCATATTAATATGCAGGCATCCAAACATATGGAGAAATATGCAATTCTTTGACAATTTGGGAGTATTCCATGACCATAGTTCATTTTTTCAAACTTTGGTTCAAGTAAATGCAGTAATTTCTTTCCCAACAGGTTATAGCTTACATAACATATTGTAAGTTCTTTTTGTAAGTTAGATAAATTTATCTATTAATAATGTAGAGAGAAGTTTACAAACACCATAAATTGTGGCCAGTTCTCAGGAGGGGCAGCCAAACAATTGTCAAAAATATAATTGTCTTTCTTGAGTCATGTCTCTCCCACTTGGGGAGTCGTTTTTTAACTTATACCTAGAAAACAAAACAAAAACCCTAACAATTGTTATATATATAATGTTTGGAACCTGATCCGTCGTCTGCGGGATTCTGGACTTTTTTCTTCAGCCTTTAGTATGCGCGGAGGTTTTTGAAAGTTTTCTTAGGGGTTGGAACTCACCAATCCATCCATGCTAGTACGTTCAGGGCTTGATGCAATGTTAGGGTTTTCTCTGTGGTCTTGGTGGTCAGGGATCCCTACATCCCCCTCTGGTCTGTGGTGTGGAGTGGATGTTGTAGTTTCTGTTTCTTTTTGTCGAGGTTTGTATTAGAGCTTTGAGGTCCTTCATTTACGGGCGTGCAGTGTTGATTTTTGGTTGTTGGGGTCAGCACTTTGAGGTCCGTTTAGGGCGTGCGGCTTCTGGTTTCATCTTTCGTGGTTGCAGGTTCTCTTGTTGTCCCTCTGGATCCGTATTTGGAGGGGTTTTTCTGCCGCTCTGGCCTGGTCCGTCCAGGTTCTCTTTTGGTTTGCTTTCTGTCGTTTTATTGGTTGAGATTGGTGGCTATTTTCTTTGTAGACTTCATATGTACTAGGGTTGCTTTTTGAGGGCCATTTTTGCTGCGCTTTCTTCCTCTTGGGGTTGAAAGCTATTTTAGACTAAATGCATGCTTTCTATATGCATTATTCAGAATGTAATTTTTATTTCTCTTAATAAAAGTTCCGCTTTTTTCCTTTGGAAAAAAAAAACTGTTATATATATATAATAATAAATAAGTTAAGCTAAAGTAATAATAAATAAATGTTAATTCGCGACTATTCATAAAAGGGAACGTTGGGCTATATTTAAGCCGGGGGCCCCTCAATGTAGAATATCATTCAATTACACATTTATATATATCAACATTTTATTAACTCTCATGTCATTGAGCAAATAAAGGTACATTTGTACCAGCTAGTATCAAAGCCATCAATCGGGCAGAACAGCCAGCCACCTGTCAAAGTTTTGTACAGCGCTCACCATTACCGTATAAAGACTACCATACCATCCCCCGTTGCCGCTATACTAGCAGCCTCGTACAGAATTCTTCTGTTGCATACACAAGTCCATACCATTGTCTGTACAATGGATTAAATGACATAGGAAATTCCATACAGATCAATTATTTAACTGTACAGTTAATTAATTGAAGGACATACGATTAATTAAATTCTTCCAACCATACCAGTCGTCTTACGACCACCAATTTCAGCTACCGTACATCGTCTAGCCATACCAGCTGCCAAATTCACTAGAAATTCCACCCATACAGCCATCCACGGCATTCGTACAACTGTCCACACTGTCCATATACTTCATTAAAGTGTAGTCCGTACAGATTAACTAATGCCAATTAATTGACTGGTCGTAGAAATATCAAGGAAATTCGAGGACTTTCTAAGGAAGTCTAGTACCCAAATTTAGACAAGAGTGATCAGAAAACCCCACCGATGACCAGGAAGATGATAATGAATGAATTCTTTACAGGGTTGGACAAAATGAAGAAAAGCAAGACCAATTAGAAGAACAGACCAAGCAGAACCATGATAGCTTACGAGATGAACAAGCTAAGATGAGTGAGACGGTTGTTAAACTACAAGAGGAAATCACTCAAAATCACCTCACGTTACAACAGGAACAAGCAAAATTAAATGCCAAGATTGATACAATTCATGCAGAATTAAAGGGCCTCCAAGCAAATCTTGCTAAATCTCAAAACAATAACAACCCACAACAAAATTATTCAAATCCTCCAAGCCCGCCTAACACACTAAACCCACAATTAAGTATACACTCGTCTAACACAGCAATCCCACAAATAAATATACCTTAGGGCATGGTAGTTCATAACCAATTCCCTCCATATTCCAGCTATGCATATCCACCTAGGGCCAAACTTGAATTGTCAAAATTCAACGGGAATGAAAAACAAGGAGTGGCCTAGTTTAACAAGACAGAAGAATATTTGAAATTTATGGTATCTATAGCAATGATAAAAAAATCAGATATGTATCCATGCAACTAGAGGGAGACGCGTATAACTAGTACATGTGGTGGAAAAAAACAAGATACGCAATAAGTTGGACAAAGTTTAAAGATGATTTTTTTAAAGATTCTAAGATATCAAAGAAGAAGAATTTTTTTCAGAGCTCGTGAGATTACAACAAAAAGGAAAAATGGACGATTTTACTCATGATTGGGAAACACTGGCCGCAAGAGTACCTGGGTTATCGAAAGAATGTCTAGTTCAATCATATATAACTAGTCTTAAACCTCACATCTGGAATGAATTGAAGTTACACGATATCACAGATATGGAAGTAGTTATAGGTAAGGCAAGGGCAACAAAGAAAAAACTTAAAAGATTATTACTACGGAAATTTGTTAAGACTTATTCTCGACGAAAAGACAATGATTGCAAGTTCTGTGGAGACAAATGGGCACCTGGACACAAATGCCAAACCCAAAAATCACACAAGTATGAAGCTAAGAATGATTGACTCCTCTAGTAGCATCTTCGAGGAGGAAGAAAAAAGGAAAGAAAACAAGTGTCATAGATGTTGTGAAAAGTGGGCTCATGGCCATAGATGTGCACCCAAACACATTTATCACTACAAAATTATAAATGGGAAGGAAGTGCAGGTTGCCACCGAAGAAGACCTATTGGATACTGATGAGGATGAAAACTCACCAACTGTGTCATTAAGCTTCAATCACGTGCATAAAACGAACTCATGAGGAAAATAAGTCAGAGGTTTTAGGTCAGGAAGAAAAACCACCTATAGTACGTTATACTCCACCTCATATGAGGAGGAAGGATACTACCCACAATAGCCCGAGTAGGAAACCCATGATGTCGTTTGAACCAATTACAAAAAAAATGAAACCGAATACCCTAAGGCTCAAAGGAAACCTAAAAGGAAAAGATGTCACTATATTAGTAGATTTAAGAAGTACCCACAATTTCGTGACATTCATCTCGCAAAACAATTAAATCTTTTTGTATACCCTGTCAAGGACCTCATGGTTACAACTGTTGATGGTCAACCAATCGAAGGAGTAAGACGATTCCATAAAGTTTTGATACATATACGAAAATTGGAACGACAAACTGGATATTACACTCTACCCCTTTGTGGAATGGATGTGGTGCTAGGAGCAGAATGGTTGATGCAACTAGGAACCTACGCCACAAATCTCCAGAAACAATTCATGGAATTCCAATGGCAAGGAAAGAATTACAAGTTATACGGTTCAAGAGGCCAAAATCTTCCTCGAAAAGAGCTTACAAATCCCATACTTCCGCCTCGAACGAGTCTACAAAATAATCACAAACAAATTCAATATATATATATATATATATATATATATATAGATAGATAGATAGATAGATAGATAGATAGATATATAAGTTAAGCTAAAGTAATAATAAAATAATATAATAATAATTAATAAATGTTAAGTCATGACTCTTCGTAAAAGGGCACCTTGGGCTATATTTAAGTCAGCCCCCCCTCAATGTAGATAACATTGAGGTAAATAAAAATTGAATAATAAATACCTGGTAGTCATTCTTGGGAATCATAGTCCACATCAATGAATGTGGGAAAAGTAGTCTCTTACCCATAAGCCCGAGTTGCATTCATTGATGTTGTTGCTAAAACATCAACTTCTTCTTTCTCCTCTGATGCCCTCCTTGTTACCTATTCTACATCCCCTACTTTTGTATCTTCATCGGCTTCCTCTTCATTGTTAGCCTCTAAACCCCAAGTAGCATTGATGAGACTCATATTTATTGTCGAGTTGGTCCAGCCTATTGAGAATCTCATTGTTTTGGTTTTCTTTCTGCTCCATAGCACCAGCCACAAACTCTTTGATATACCAATATAAGTCCATTATCTTGGAATTGTTTTGCATCCTTGCTCCTTGAAAACCCAGTGTCAAGAAGCCAAGGAGTGATTTCCTCATCCACTATGACACTAGAAGTATAACATATTTTCAACCTCACTTTGTTTTCTATGCCCTCCACCTCCTACTTTACCTTCTCAAAAAACCTATTATGATAGGCTACAGCAAGAGCCTTCACTAAAGGCTCTTTCTACTTGGCACAAGACAGCCCAACACCAAGCTATAGCGAATCTTTGCAGCATCAAGTTTGTCCCCACCGAGCCCCCTTACCAGCCTCCAAAGCCCCCACCACAACTTCTTCCTTCATCTGTACTCCCGACTCATAGTAAATCAAACTGTAGTTCCCACCAAATCAAAGCTCAAGCCCACTGTGTTTTGTAGTGGACTTCAAGCCGCCTACCAACAGTAGCTCCCACCAAGAAAAATTCCAAGCCAACTGTGCTCTCTAGACACCTCCAATGAAGCATCCCCAAAGCACCAACAAACTAACAGTATAGGTTACATTTCCCCCTACATATTGACAATCGAATCCAAAGGACTAAATTACATTTCCCCTACAAGTCATCAGTCAAATAAACTCTAAATCACCAGTTCATCCCTCCATAATGAGCAAAGTTATGCTCTAGGCCAATCTGCTATACCTTCTCATGCTCCGGCAAGTTATCAAACCATTCATGAGGGGATGGGGATTAAGCCATGATGACTCAAGTCCAATGACAGTCCCTCCTTTGTACCTTCCACACACTCCACATTCCATATGTCTACAGTGAGGCCACCCGTCCCTATCACCCCATCCGAGGACATAACATATTATAAGTTACTAAGCTCTTGTAGAAAATATATGATCAAATTAGCTCTTGACTGGGACTAAAATGATCATATAATACTTGATAAAGTTCAAATTTTTAGGCAACAAATATTGGCTTGCCTCCTTGCAGTCAACAATTTGACTAGAGTATGGGGACATACAAAAACATGGAAAAACACATAATTTTTTGAAAATACTCAAAGATTTTACAGTTCAACAAGGCATCAAGATCCATACCCCATCAGGACCAAAAGCAAAGTTTCAAATGAGCAAATCCTCGGCACCCTACTAAATCTAGATAAAGTAGGACAATTTTATTAATGTCTGTGAATGACCAAAAAATCTATCAATGGGACTCAAAAGTGCAACTAGTAATAATCACGCTATATGAGTGCGAAGGCTAAAGAATAAAGATAAAGATAAAGATGGCAACAAATGCAAGTTTTTCTTTATACTTCTTTATGGCCTCATGGAAGCAAGTTTGACGACAAACAAATGGAAGGAAATACATGGTCTCACTACTTTGGTACAATGTGTACCCAAGAAAGAGGCGTCTACACGACGTTTGCTACCACATGCAAATAAAATAGGTGAGAAGGAGGTAATCCTTCTAATGGGGTCCAACCTAGATGAATCTAATCAGATTTATCGTCATGTGTAATCACCTCAGACATGAAGAGAGCCAAGTGCCCATAATCTAGATCAAAAGAAGGTGTTGACAAAGCCCCCTCAATCTCAATACAAACAATGCAATCTCCCTCTAATCTCATAATAAATGGGACATTTGAAAACAAGATGCACCTCCGACTCAACCTCTTGTACATAGCTAACCTCTCCGCCCAAAGGATGTCGTGATCAAATTCGACTCAAAACTAGCAACAGAAAACCCTTAATTGGCCAAGTGGAAACCTAAGGCCATGCAACCAATGTAGTCTAGACGAACGATAACACCATACCTCAATAGCAAAAAGTGTTGATAGTGAAAGGCAAGGGAGGACACAATTCATCAAAGACAATCTAATAGCAAAAGGTGACGAAATTTATGAACCAACAAATGGAGATGGTAAGTAGACTAGGCTCTCAGGAGACAGGTTATTCACAACCTAGAAACATTGGTGGAGGATGTGTTGAGACACCAACCAAAAATATACATTGAAAAGGAACCTACTCCAAAATAGTATGGCATATAGAGCCACGGCAAGTAGCACTCCCTCTATTTATAATTATCTATGTGGCTCCCACTTCTCCTTCTATGAATTCTATGTTATCTAATTTTGGTTTGTAGTTTGGATTGGTATGGATATGAATGTAAGATCTTTTGTAATGGTTCTTTGGAAGTAAAATGTTGTCTTATTCAATGAAGTCTAGTCAAAAGGTTGAACTATGTTTTCAGTAGTGGCTGACATGAAGTCATTGCATATGGATCTCTCCTCGAAGGGAAATATAAATAAATAAATAAACTTTTTTCATTAAAAGAAGGTCATTGTCAAAGGCACTAATTTATAATAGTTCCAATTCTAAATGATCTGTGATCCATTCATTTATAGCTTCATTTGATATTATTCAACTAAGTATAAGCCCCATTGAGCTCAAAATTATTCTTTGGTTTTCCTTTCATTTTAAGTATCTCAAGTGTGTGTGTGTGGGTGTATTATATATATATATATATATATATATATAGGGAAATAACCCAATAGACTACAATCCTAGGTACAATATCAATCTCAACTCAAGCATTTAATGCAAGAAGGGGGTGTCACTATAGATGGATTGTTAGTTTTTGAGGTAGCTCAGACAAGTACTTCTGCATTGGCGGTGCCTAGCATGCGGAGGTGTCCAAACGACACTCTCTAGATAGTGACTTTATAAAGTGTTTTTATAAAGTGCCTTTTATATTTAATGACTTAAAGTGACTTTTTATAAAGTTAAGTGATTTAAGTCATCTCAACGAGAGATTAAGTCACGATCATTGATCTCATAGGGGCAAGATCTAATCTTGATCGTTGGAGATCTAGGTGTTAAGGTTTAAGCTATTATTAGAGTTCTTTGCATTTCACTAGATAACAATAGCATAAGATAGGATCACTGAGAAATACACAATCACAAGAGACACATCATTTATCCTGGGAAACCCTCATGGGGGAGAAAACCCAACAAAACTTCCTTATTATAGATAGTCAATACAATGCCAAGAGATAACTCAAACAAATACAGAAAGTCCTCTCCCAAGAATGCGCCTCTCTCTCTCTCTCTCTTTTCCAACTGCAACTCTGAAACTTGCTCCTCAATGAACAAGTGAGTGTGTATCTAAATGAGGCACTAGCCTCCTTATTTATACAACTCTGGCACGTGTGGACGAAGGTGTCTCTTCACTGGCAGGGCCGACTTCTTCTTCTGGCTGGTTATAACCACCTTTAATATATTATGGAGCCTCTTTAATATATTATGGGGCCAACTTCTTATTCTGCCAATCACAATTATGTTTTGACCAATCCGCAAAAGGGGATTCGGTCTTTTACAATAGCCGACATGATCAATCCGCAATAGGGGATTGATCTAATGAATAATTCCACAATAATAATTAGAATACACTTTGCAGTTACATTATTTCAACACTCCCCCTTAACAAGAAGGGTATTATTCAACAGCATCAGGCGAGAGAGAGGATAGCATCAGGTGGGTGAGAGGACAACATCATCAATATCATCTTGGAACACTAACTGACGTATCTATAAATCATCGAAAGTTTTTCTCATCGGCAGCATCGGCATTCTCAAAGGAATGAAATCATCATCTGCATCAATATGGATTAGTATAAAACTAATACATCATCATCACAGCACGAGGCTGGTCACATCATCATAGCACGAGGTTGGCTCATCATCACAGCACGACGCTGGCACATCATCACAGCACAAGGTTGGCACACTATACGGCAATTAAGCTGGAATCACAATACTGGACTGGCTTTACGTCACAGCTATCAAGCTGGAAGCACAGTACTCGTCTTGCTTTTCGTCACAGCAATCAAGCTGGAAGCACAATACTGGATTGGCCTTACGTCACAGCAATCAAGCTTGAAGCACAATACTCGTCTTGCTTTTCGTCACAACAATCAAGCTGGAAGCACAATACTGGACTGGCTTTACATCATAGCTATCAAACTGGAAGCACAATACTCGTCTTTCTTTTCGTCACAGCAATCAAGCTGGAAGCACAATACTGGATTGGCTTTACGTCACAGCTATCAAGCTGGAAGCACAGTACTCGTCTTGCTTTTCGTCACAGCAATAAAGCTAGAAGCAAGGTACTAGACTGGCTTTATGTCACAGCAATTAAGCTGGAAGCACAGTGCTAGACATATCTCAACACAGCAACTAGACTTGCTTTACATCACAGCGGTTAGGCTGGAAGCACAGTTTTAGGCATATCTCAACACAACAACTAGACTTGCTTTACGTCACAGCGGTTAAGTTGGAACCACAGTCTAAGCATATCTCAATCAACTAGACTTGCTTTACGTCACAGCGGTGAGGCTGGAAGCACAGTACTAGGCACATCTCAACACAACAACTAGACTTGCTTTACGTCACAGCGGTTAAGTTGGAAGCACAGTACTAGGCATATCTCAATCAACTAGACTTGCTTTACGTCACAACGGCCAGGCTGGAAGCACAGTACTAGGCACATCTCAACACAACAACTAGACTGGCTTTGCGTCACAGCGGTGAGGCTGGAAGCGCAGTACTAGACATATCTCATCACAACACTACTCCCCCTTTCGAGTAAGGTCCTTTCGGACTATACCAAGCTTATCTCGAAAGTGCTCAAACTTTACACGAGATAGAGGCTTGGTCAACACATCGGCAACCTGTTCATCCGTGCTAACATATTGGAGCTTTATGGCTCCTCTCTGCACCATGTCACGGATGTAATGATATCGGATCTCTATGTACTTCGACTTGTCATGAAATACAAGATTCTCTGTCATCTTTATGCAGCTCTGGTTGTCAAATAAGATCGTGGTTGCTTCCATCTCTAGGTCAAATGGACCAGTCAACAACTTTCGAAGCCATATAGCTTCGCAGCTGGCAGAACACGCAACAATGTATTCTGCTTCCGCTGTACTAAGAGAAATGTTGGATTGCTTCCTACTCTGCCATGAGATCATGGTTGATCCCAAACTGAAACAGCATCCTGAAGTGCTCTTCCTGTCAGAGACACTTCCAGCCCAATCTGAATCAGTGTATCCACTCAATGTGAAATCATGATCTCCATCATAACTGAGACCACAATCTAATGTACCTTTAAGGTACCTCATCATATGTTTTGCAGCAGCTACGTGAACATGTCTGGGTTCTACCAGAAACTGACTCAAGTTGTTCACGACAAAACAGATATCTGGTCTGGTGTTCGTCAGGTACATCAGCGATCCAATGATCTGTCTATACAGCATGGCATCAATCAATTCTGACGAAGTGTCGACCAATAGATTCAGCTTCGTTTCCATGGGTGTATTCATGGACTTGCACTCTAACATGTCGAATCTCTTCAGGATTTCGACTGCATACTTCCCTTGGTTAAGGAAGATCCTCTCTGGACTCTGCCATACCTCAAGAGCTAAGAAATAATGCATCAGGCCAAGGTCTTTCATCTCAAATTCTGAAGCAAGCTTCTTCTTACATTCGGTGATGAGCTTTTCTTCTCCAGTCAAGAATAAGTCATCCACATATAGCAACAATATTACCGGCTCATCGTTCATAACCTTGAAGTAGAGGTTAGAATCTGCTTTACTCTTGGTAAAGCCTAAGCTCGTTAGAAAACTGTCTATCCTGCAATACCAAGCTCTAGGAGCATTCGTACAGAGCCTTCTTCAACTTGCAGACATGAGACTTCCTGTCTTCAACTTCAAATCCTTGAGATTGCTCTATATACACTTCTTCTTCGATGACACCATTTAGGAAAGTTGTCTTTACGTCCATCTGGTGTAACTTCCACTTCATCTGAGCTGCAAGGGCTATGATGGTTCTGATTGAAGTGTATCTGGCTATAGGAGAGAATGTCTCTTCATAGTCAATGCCTTCCTTTTGAGAAAAGCCACAAGCGACAAATCTTGCTTTATGCTTCTCAATACTTCCATCAGCAGCATGTTTTATTTTGAAGAGCCATTTGGAAGATACCACATCCTTGCTCTTCGATCTGGGAACTATTTCCCATACATCGTTCTTTATTATGGATTGGTATTCTTCTGTCTTGGCATCTGCCCATTCTTTCTTCTGAATGGCTTCTTCAAAGAAGATCACACATCAAAGCCATATAGTTGGAGAATGGCTTGGGTCTCTTCCCCTGTCTCGTGGTTCCTTCGGGAACACCATACTTCTCTCCATCTTGAATAAGCTCCCTAGCCCAAGCAGGCTTTCTCTTATGGGAGATCGTCATCTGAGGAGGTTCTTGAAATTCTACTATGTCATGATCTTCTAGAATTTCCTCATTAGGGGAAGTTATGACTTCCCTTACTGGTTCTGCAACTCTGGGAACCTCCCTCACCAATTCTATAGTTCTGGGAGCTACAAGTTCATCTTCATATACTTCTTCAAGCTGGCATCTTCTTGATTTCTTGAGCGCTACATCTTCATCAAAGGTCACATCCCTACTGATCTCTTGCAGGGTGTACTTGGCGTTGCATACCAAGTCTAAATATGAAAGATTGAGTCAGGCTTCAAACGAGGCTTGCTTCCCGTTCTAATGTTCGGTCATCTTTGGAGCCTTCTGCTCCTTTCAATCAATCTTCATATGAGATACTCTGAATCTCAGGAGATAGCTTCTTCTTCGTCTTCTTTGGTGCATGAGTGTATATGGTCATGTACATAGTCTGCATCATGTCTCATATAATATGTTGCCTTCTGCAACCTTCACTATGGCTTTCTCAGGGTTATCACCTATGACCTGAAACAAGGTCAACAAAACAACGGGCTAGAATAATATCCTTTTGATAATAATAGATAAAGCAATAGCACGAATAATTATCACAGTAGCTCCTTTAGAGCTATCATTCGTGGCTTGTCTAAAGCAATGATCAAAAATAAGAGATACACTACGAAATGAGGTCAACACTCTTATAGTGTTGTGATCAAACATTCCTCCATGGCAACCTCGAACTAACACAGGAGGTTTCTCCTAGAGGAGGTGTTAGTTGTATCAAGCAAACGATTACATCAAGTATTTACCTTTATATGCTCACATGCTACCAAGTATAATACTTTAAAAGACTGCTATGTCAACTATAGTGGTTACTTGTAAAGGGGTAGTCATCAATTTATCATGTGTACCTTTGAATCTTATTAACTTGATTAATCAAACCTGGAGCCTTGTCCTCAAGAATGAGTGTGCTTTTTTTTCTTCCAAGTCTCCTTCACTCAAGATGACGAGTGCTTTCTTCAACCTGTCTTCTGTACTAAGACAATATGCTATCTTGACAGAAGGTTGGGTTAGAGGATAAACTCTATGATCTCAACTTTTAATCCATCTAATACCTTGACTCAGATTTTGAACAAAGGTTAGAATGATGGTCATAGCTACAACATGCAACACTAATCAAAATAATGTCATAACAAACAGATGCATATCAGAATAATCACACCTGGGTTGCATCATTCCTCTGAATGTGTTGGATCTTGAGATCCTTCTGGAACTATGGCAAGAGATACCTTCTCCTGCAAACACCCTTTAAAGCTTAATCGTTTAAACATATGTGAGTACATACCTCTGACATTTGCAGGTAGAGGCACGATCTAGTAGCAGCGGTAATGATCACCAACTCTTAAGAACTTCAAGGTGACTGCAAGTCTGCAACTGGTACTATGGCTGCAACTGCAACTGCAACTGATACTACAACTGCAATTAATACTGCAACTGGTTCTGAGACTGCAACTGCAACTGGAACTTAGGGTTTTATGAGGAAACCCTAATTTTTCAAACTTCAAATTTTGAAATTCTGATCCAGGGGATAGATGCGCTGAGCTGAGGCAAGTAAGCTGGTGCAGTCAGATTTCTGAAAATCCAACTTTTACCCCCTCAAATTTGACCAGCGGATTTTTGGACCGGTGCTTATGGTTTTCTGGTACTTCTGGTACTCTGGTTTTCTGGTACTTTGTGAAAACTAAGGTTTCACTTTCCGAGAGATCTAGCCACTGAAAAGTTGCATTGAGGATGCCAAAGTGATCCTTGAGGAAGGGCGCACTTTTCTAGATGGTTTTGGGGCCGAAATACTTCTTAAATAAAAAGCCCTAATTTTCATGTAAGGCAACAGTGACGTTTTTCACTTTCTCTTGTGAAAGATGCTCTCTTCAGCTTAGCTCTAATACCATGTTAAGGTTTAAGCTATTATTAGAGTTCTTTGCATTTCACTAGATAACAATAGCATAAGATAGGATCACTGAGAAATACACAATCACAAGAGACACATCATTTATCCTNGGAAACCCTCATGGGGGAGAAAACCCAGCAAAACTTCCTTATTATAGATAGCCAATACAATGCCAAGAGATAACTCAAACAAATACAGAAAGTCCTCTCCCAAGAATGCGCCTCTCTCTCTCTCTCTCTCTCTCTCTCTCTCTCTTCTCCAACTGCAACTCCAAAACTTGTTCCTCAATGAACAAGTGAGTGTGTATCTAAATGAGGCGCTAGCCTCCTTATTTATACAACTCTGGCAAGTGTGGATGGAGGTGTCTCTTCACTGGCAGGGCTAACTTCTTCTTCTGGGTGGTTATAACCACCTTTAATATATTCTGGAGCCTCTTTAATATATTATGGGGCCGACTTCTTATTCTACCAATTACAATTATGTTTTGACCAATCTGCAAAAGGGGATTTGGTCTTTTACAATAGCCGACATGATCAATCCGCAATAGAGGATTGATTTAATGAATAATTCCACAATAATAATTAGAATACACTTTGCAGTTACATTATTTCAACACTAGGGTTAGGGTTTTAGTCATTGAAGGAATTATAAAAGGAGATCTAAGGACAGTGAGAGGCACACACTGAGAGAGTGGGTGAAGAGAGTTCATCCAAGTGTGAGTGGGCAAGGCCAAGGATAAGTGCAAAGGGGTAGCGAGGGAGATAGCAGCCAGGTGGGCTAGGCTATCGCTGCATTGTAATCCTCTGAAGGGTCATTATCCCAGGAAGGGAGCCCAAGCTTAATAAAAGAAGATTTGGTTTTCCCGCAAGGGTTTTTCCAGAAGTGTTTACCCGAATATCTTGTGCAATGTGTGATTGGTTTCTATCTTTATGCTTCCGCTGAATTTTTTGTTGAGTAACCTAGTTGTGCTTTAATTCAATAAATGTGTTTTATTTGGAATTAATTGTCGTGTGCTAGGTTAAGGAAAATCAACATGGTATGAGAGCTGCAATTCTGAAGAAGGAAGCCAAATTTGCGCAGGATCGTGCTGCGGGAAAAAAAATTTAAAGTTTGCAGCTGCGGAGTTAATTTACAAAAAAAGAAAGGAGAATCGTACGAATCCGTACGCCATACAAACTGTTGAAGTGGGCTATGAGGTAGATCGGTCATGAGGAATCGGCAACCAGGTGCTGAGATTGACGACTGAGACAACCATAGCGGCAAATCAGGCAGTGGCATCGTTCTGAATTGGGTCGCGGGTTAGTGTGATCAGCAACAGAGACGATGGTTGCGTGTAGATAGCACATGGTCAAGGGATGAAGAACCAGCAGATAGGTGAAGTAGAATTCGCCAGCAATGAAAGTCGACTGAGTCGAATAGAAGCAATAGACGCAATTTGTTGCAGGTCGAGGTGTTGCTTGTGTAGATCTAGGCATACGATGGTGTGTAGAGCCGCCGACAGAAAAGGTAGACGGTGTTGTGTGGTGACGAAGGCAGCAGAGGCAGAGGGGTCGCAGGCCAAGGGGTTGACGGAGAGAATATCGGGCGACGGTAGTTGTAAGCAGCCGACGCAGCAGCTGAAGGGAAGCGTGTGCGGTGGACGCCAAAGGGAGCCGACATAGGAGGTAACCGCCAGCGCCGCAATAAGCCACCACTACAGTTGTAGAAAGACAACATGTTGATCGCCTATTCAGCTAGGGGTCAACTCATGTGCCATGAAGATGCATCACCAGATGCAAATTTGATGAAGACAGTATTGGTTCTACTTGGGCATCTGATGCCCCAACACAAAAAAATTTGTAAACGAAATTTCCGCACCCCTGCGTGGGTTGATAATGTAATAAGTCTGCATGGATCATAGTTAGGTCAGGTACCTTGGGTGTTTCCATTGGGGGAGTTCCTTTCATCGAGGGTTTTTTATCCTCAGGTTGTCGACCGGGCTTTAGGGCCTGAACGACTTCCCTTGAGTTTTTCCCTCCACACATGCAATAATTTCCTCCAAAGTGGTGAAAGGCGCTCTAAGGGTCTCATTTTTTGGTAACCTTTGTTTAGGAATGTTGTAAATGACCATGCCAGACAATGTAGAAAGTTTCGCGGAATTTCGTCGAGTCTAAATAAGTTTTTTTTTAATTAATTAAATTTTTAATAATTTAATTAATTAATTATTTTTTGAGCTAATGTTGTAAAAACTGGATCTTTGGGCTTTTGATAGGGGTATTTGTGCTCAAAAGAAATGGAATAGCACCCCCTACACCCATAGACCAAGTTTCAACTCAATCGGACTAAGTTTACTATGTCTTAGTCCACTTAGAGTCAGTCTTAGTCAAAACAGCAATTTTAATTGCTAAAGTGACATTAGTAAAATGTCAAAAACTTTGTAATTTTGAGTTAGTGAGTGGATGTTAAGGTGGCAAGTGGCAAGTTAGACCCTCCTAACCTACCCAAACCCAAACCCACAACTTAACAACTTATTTCAACCTCTTTACTCACCCCCTCATCTCTCTAAAACTTGCCCTAAGGGGAAAAACGTCCCCCCTCTAACCAATTCCTTATTTAATGCCTTGAAACTTGGAGTGGGCCCCTCTCACATGAGGTGCGCCCCCCCTAGACACTCACAATACCAAAAACCTAACCCTAAACCTACCTAAACTCTCTCCCTAGCTCACGCCCTCACTCTAGCTAGCGCCCCCTTTGTTGAAGACTCATCTCCCTAACCCAAAACTTAACCAACTCTCTATTTTTAGCAAATGGGCCCTCATCCTTTGCCAAGTGCGCCCTTCCTAGCATATTGCCTCATCCCAAGGCAATCTCATCCATCCAAATGATGGATCCATGCTCAAGACCCTAACTGGGGCGCCCCTCTCTTAGAGATTTGTGCTCTAGCTCTTGATTTGACACTTGGAAGTGATCCAAGTACTTTCTCTTTGCCTCTAGAGGTATAAAGAGAACCCTTCCTCACCTCTTTTACTCACCATTCTTTGAGCTAAAGTTATGCTACCAAAATCTTGCCATCTTCCATTCATTCATTTTCTCTTGAGATCTTTGGGGCAATTAGTTGCCCAAGGCTCTCACATTTTGGATGCAATAAGAAAAAGCTTTGGAGGACTTTGGATCTACTAAGATTAGTCTTGTTGATCTACTACATATGAGGTGATTGTGTTCCTTTTCATTGTGTGTTTTCATATGCTAGCATCTTGGGTAAATTAATTTATTTGGGTAGGTCAAATAAACATTAGTGTTGATGATCTATGTATGTTGATTAGATAGGGTTATGAATTAGTTCATTATTGCTATACTAATCCTCATACTATGCTGCTATGAACTCATATTGTGTTTAGTGTGCAGATTTGTTTCACAGGTTTTGGTTTGGAAGAGACTTTAGAGCAGTTTCCAGCCATAGCTTGCACAAACTCCTTGTCTTTTCTTTTGAATCTAATATATTGTTGTCATTCCACTCTATTTTCTGTAGCTAACACTCTCTTAGATAGGTCAAAATATCAAATTTATATTTCTGATTTTTATGCTGGAAATTTTTGTGTAAAAACAGAAATTTTCTGTAACATATTTGGTGTGTTTTGCAGCATTTCCAGCAAGCTTTTGCTTGCTGTTTTTTGCAGGTTAGTGACAGATCTAAAGGGATATGCTGCCCAAGAACACTTAGGAGACTTCCCAACAAGCTACACTTTGGTTGGGTAACACTTCCTCAACTTCTCCTTCTCAAATTTCATATTTTTTTTCATATTCTTTTATTCTTTTGGGCCCTTAATCTTGAACTAACTTAGATTAGTTTATTTTATCTTTAGGTTAGTTTATTCTTTGTCCATATAATTGTTAGTTTATCTTTTTCTTTCATTTCATTAGATTGTTGTAGCTTAGATACTCTCTTTGGCCAATAAAGGAAGGCTTGCCTCCACCTTGGCCATTGTCGGTAATTTTATTCTTTCATTAAGTTATTCAATTTTTTTTAATAATCTAATATGACCGGCACCTTGGGAGAGTAATCCCCAAAACCACACGGCCTAAGGGAAACTAACTCTCTTGTGGTGATTTTATGCTTAATGGTTGAATAATCTAATTAGTAATCACACATAATAGTTTTCTTTCGTTAAATCTCATTTCATATGCTCAAGCTCCCTTGGTTAAATGGTTAAGTGGTTTAAATGCTAAATCTTTAGTAACCTAAATCATTTAGCTTGCTTATACTTGTGGTGTATTTGATTTTGTCATGGTTTAAGATCTTTCCATAGTATTGATTAATCTTCATTATCTAAGCATATCTTTCATTAAATGATTAACACACTCATGGATAAGCAATCTTAGATCTCATATTTTCTAAAAGCTTTCACTAAGGCAAGTTGTTCTTGCCCTTTCATTTTGGTTTAAGATCCTAACTATCAACTTGTTAAATCTCTCTTTCCTTAAAAGCTCATATATTTCACATGGTTTAACACTTAAATATGTTGATGATGGTAGATCTTAGCTCTTGAATTAAATGTTTACATGATGATGTGATGCTCATGTTATTTCTTAATGATCTTTTATCTATTGTGGCATAATCTCACACTTTTAGACATTTCATTTTCAGATCTACTTTTTAAGCACTCATTAGAGTTTAAGTTATCTTGTTTCATGGTTATTCTTTCACATACATAACTTAAATTTTCTTTTCAAGCAAGTTTATTTTTCTGTTATATGTGGCAAGTTGTCCTTGCTTAAATATCACATTTACTTGCAATCTCTATGTGGAATGATTTATAATTAATTGGCATATCTCTTGTATCATTTCCATTTAAGTTTCATGTGGTGAATGCTCTTTATTTTCATGCTTTAAAACACATTTTGTGAGCAATTTCATTTTCGGCCATCCCCTTAAACGTCAAATTTTGAAGCACTAAAACACTTCTAAAACTCACCCAACACACCTAAAGACCCACCCGCGGGTCATAACAACACTTAGAAACATTTTAGGGGCTTCATTCAGCCATCACCACCATCTAAAACAGGCTTGAGGAAAACAACGGAGGGAAGAGGCGGGGGACCGTCCTCATGATTTCGTTGGGGAGATCCTTTCCGGGAAGTACTCTTGTCATCAGGACTGACCGAGGAAGCTAGGGTAAGGCCTCGTTTGCCTTACTATCTTGAGCACCAGACAGTCATTTGGCCAAGGGAGGAGGAAGCTTGAAGCACACATCTAGTTTAGGGGGAAGGGAACTAAAATTTACCAATCTTTAAACAACTCCTTAAACACCTAGTTGCATCGATCACCTTTGTATGTTGGGGGAATTAGATGTATTGATAAGAACACACCATTGGTGATAATCTCATTGTTTATCTTATGTGCAACTTGATGGTTTATGTTTCTTATGTCTATGTGAACATTTGAGTATAACATTGAAAATCTTGTTTATTTGGTTGTTGTGGTGTGAGTCAAGAAAGTGTTGAGTATCCCACTTGGGGAGGCATCACTTTCTTGTTGAAATAATGTAATTGCGAAGGGCATTCTTATTATTTTGTTATTGGATTAAATCCCCATTGTGGATTAATCATGTCATTATTATTATTTTTATTATTAGGTTAAATCCCCATTGAGGATTAACCAAGTCGGTAATTGTAT
>ML851398.1:0-18727 GCA_009831015.1 Picea engelmannii
AACTCAACCACTTAGCCAATCAAGATGCCCTTAGAGGACAAGAGAGTTAATAACATATAGAATTTAGATCCACACTAGAACAATTAAATATCTAAAAATCCACGTTTACCAATGCAACAATATTCAATATCCAATGCAAAGATTAGTGTCTTATCTATTCAGTAATGGAGTCTCTTGATTTTATCTAGGGCTTATTACTCTTCTATGGGTGTAAGCATTTTTACTCCATAGAGAAAACAAACCTCAACAAGGTCTTACTACAAGGGTGAAAGCCTTTTTACTACTTGTAGTAATCCTTAATCCTTTTCAATAACAATAGAGACAAATTCCTTAATGGCGGGTGTATTACTTTATACTCCTCCAAGGGTTTGACAAAATAACCTTGAAATCAAGAGGAAACACACAAAATTGCATAAATTCCTTACCTAATCCAAGAGATAGCATGAAAACCCTTACTTATCAAATATTTTCCACTAAAATTGCCAAGAACAAGCATCCCCACTGGTAGACAAGTAAAGAATATATTTTCACAAGAGACAAAAGATAGAGAATTTCCCAAGTAGGGAGAAAATTTCAACCAAGAGTTATACAATTCTCAAGTGATGAGTTCTCTAAATGAAAATGAGATGGCCTCTATTTATATGAGGCCATCTAAACCAATTTTTCCACATAAAATGTCAACAACAAATGAAAAGAGGGTCGACCCCCTTTATTTTCGTTTACAACTTAGACATATAAAAATTACATAAGATAAAACCATAAAAAGGGTGGTGTCATTCCCTTCAAGGGTGACGTGAGGCCTAAAAGTGCGACGTTGAGCCTCAAGATGTAGATCATCGGGCCTCCCAAGGACATGTGTCAATATCTCATGTGCCAATGTGTCATTCCATGCATATTATTCCTTCAAACCACATCACATCACCTTTGGAACTATCAAGCCCATCGAAACCCTAGCCTCAAAATGATTTCAAGGGATTATAAGGTGACGTCCTAGGCCTCTAAAGGACAATTTCCAGGTGAAAATGGCTATGATGTCATCCTCAAATGTTTTCAAAGTGCCTCCAAAGGCAACATCCTCTATCCTTTACACACAAAGGCTTAGAGGTCCTATGTCCATCTTGTGGGGTATGATATCTATCTTTGGGGTTTTCAACCCCTCATGAAGGTCAAAATGACATAGTTTCCTCCATGGATAGCTTTCATCTGGAAACGTCCTACAAAGACAAACAAGTATACCCTCCAAGGGTACACAAGTCACATGTATCATGCCAAGTTATCCACATTTAATAAAAGAACCACCCAAACATGTGCATTAAATCCCCCCTTTTCAAACTAAACAAATGCTCAAAGACCTTATAAGATTTACCAAATTTAAGTATGGGAGGGTTGTCATGGTGCCCTATTGGGTATATCAATCCCCAAGTCAAGGAGTGTTTCCCAAGAAGACCCTCTCTAGATCATGTAATGAGTATGAGGTGGATGGGGGTATGACTTTTGGGCATGGCGTTTTTGACATATCAAGAGATCATATTGTTTCATATATGGGTGACTTTGTGGAGGGTGTGTTGCATCCTTCATTTGTAATGCAACATTTTTCCAGTCCCTTTTATTGTCGTTAATTTATTATGGTCGAAAACATTGAGTGCTATGTGCAATGGAAAGTAAAGAGAACTATAATGCCACTTCAAGTTAGGAACACATTGAGTGTCATATGCATTCGAAATTAAAAGACACCACAAATGCATTCCCCCATCAAGTGGGACATTTATTAATTATGTGTTTTTTTTTTTAAAGGTACTTCATTTTTTATGGAGAAGCATTTCATTGATCTCAGTACCTCAGGGCGAACATCTAGAAGGATAATTTATGGCTTTTAACTTTTTCCAGCTACAAAACCTTTGGGACTTTAGCCCCTTCTTCCCATGAAATGAGGTACAAGCCATTATTGGGTTCAATAAACCCAAAAAACAAAAATATGAGGAAATAAAAAGGAAAAAGTGTGGAAAGTGGCAAGTATGTGCGGGAATGATACGATAACCCTTCAAGCAGACCCCCCAATGGAAACCCTTTATCCAAGGTTGACTCACTTACTAGGAAACCATGTCAACCACCAAGATGAAATGAGGTAAAAGGTATAATTTCCAAGAAAATATTTTCATAATCGAAAAAGGACTCTTTACAACGTTCTCAAATGCTTTAATTATTAAAGTGACACTTACCACGAGACCAGACTTCTTACCTCATAGTCCAGATTATTTTCGGCATGAAATGAGAGCGAAGATATAATAAATAAATGTACAAAGATAACTTGGATATCCAATATTATAACAGAAATGTATCAGAGATGCAACCATACACACAGATATACAGTAATACACAATTTTCTATTAATGAGCGAAAATGCACAAACACTGTAAAGTACAGTGTGAAAGACTCACTAGAATGGTGGCAGCTTATCTATGAGAAGAAATGTGACGGCTACTCGCATATGTGAGAAGACGATTTTAAAATGAGGCTCCAAAGGCCTTTTTATCATAAAGAAAATCCAAAACCCTAACCCCGGAAGATGCCAAGCCAACAGTGTTTTGGACCCCGTTTTGGGTAGTTTGGTGTATCAACTTCCTGGGGCGTAACTTTGGGATACGATCTCTGTTTGGAGCGCACGATGACTCATTGGAAAGGTATCATCGAGGATATTCATTTAGGGGGATCAATCATATCCTTCGGCAATCACTGAGAATGTCAATCCCTAAAAACCTTCATTTAGGCCCTCAAAATGGCCCCGGAAGTTAAAAACTGCTAAAAATAGTAAATTACCAAAATTGCTAGAAAACTGTTTTGAGCCAGTTGGAAAAGTTGGGTGGCCATCGATATCCACCTGGATCAATCCTCCCTCATTAGGAATAAATTGTATCCATTAAGTTGAGTGCCCAAGGGAGAGGGAAAAGCGTTTGTTGAATATGCATCTTGATGAGCTGCTTGCCTTGTTGGAGAAGTTGCGTTGCTTAGCTTGTTGAAGGTTGTCACAAACCTGTGGCTGGAAGGGTTGGAAATTTCTAACCAGTATGGCTACATGAGATGCCTGTGTGCAGAAGGAATCTTTACACTTTTTTTCATTCTTGTCGACCTGCTTCTGTTGTATAGAAGGTACTTGAGTCGAGGCTATAGTGGTTGCAGTATCCTTCTGTTCTCCTTTTGAATAGAATGTGAAGAAGATAAATTTTGTAGTATGAGATACTACCTTGTGGAACTGTTTAGGTGGAACAATAGTCAAAACTACCTTTGGTATTCTATAGAGATGACCCCCCAGAGAAACAATGACATTTCGGGGTTGAGACTCATAAACAACATGGCACTTCCACATATATGGTTGGCCCAGGAGAACATCAAATAAATCCAGTGGGGAAACATCAAATAATACCTCATCCTTAAAGGGTTGGATGTTGTATGACAATCGACATTGTTGGCTGACACGTAGATCTCATCCATGGTGAAGCCACCCGATGTTGTATGGGTGTGGGTGTGGTGTTATCAACAATCCCAATTGTTTGATGACCTCTACTGAGTTGAGGTTCTTCTGGCTTCCACTATCAACAATAAAATGCAGCGGCGTCCCCTTCACCCACATATGTGAATGAAAAAGGTGCTCCTCCTCTTCAGGATTTGTTGGTTCTTCTGGTTGAATTTTTGCGGTCGTGACAATAGCAGTGGGTTCTGCATCGATGATCTGTCTTCTGTCGATATTTTCTGAATCAGATTCTGAATCAGGGATTGGCTCCTTGTCTTTGATTTCGGCCACCAATTCCTGTTTTGAGCGACATTCATCAGTTTTGTGCTAGGGGATTTTGTGGAAATTGCACCATTTTCCGTTGTCCTTCTTCGTCTTCCCAATACCCTTATTTTCATGTGGCTTGGACTGGTTTTCGGGAGACTCTTTATTAGGGTTCTCTTTATCATACTTTGGTTGTTGCAGATTTTCAAACCCGAACTCCTGTTTGTTCTGGTGCTTAAATTTCTGCTCAATTTTAACACCATGTCAATAAGCGACACCGAGTGATGAGATGTCTAGAAAATCCATTTCAGTTTGGATGTATCTGTGTAGAACCTCACGGTATTTCAGAACCCAATGTAATTCAGAGTCTTTGATACCCAGTTGGTGTGCAAGGTATGGAAGGTATCGGTGAACTCCGGAACTACTTGGCCCCTCTCATGCCATAGTGTGGTCCATCTCATATACTGGTCCTCATAATTTCCAACAGGGTAATATTGTTCCTTTACTACGTCCACAAAAAAATCCCAAGTGGGATCAGCCCCATATATTCCAATCTCTTCTATGGAACTTTTCTCCTAGTAAGTTTCCCACCAATGTTTGACATGGGGGAGATCATTAAGGAGTGCGAAGGTGATATTTTCCTTGTTGGAAAAATAATGAATAAAGAAATAACCTTCTAGCATATTTAACCATTTATCTAGCCTGACATATGCATCTATCTGACCTTCAAATATGGGAATATCAAAATTAACCTATACCTTGAAAGGAGAGGTGCTTCCAAAGTGGTTGTTTGATGAAGATGTGCCTGTTGCTATCGGTAGGTATTGAAGGATGTGGGAAAATTTCTCCATCATTTCATCCTTTTGTCGCATGAGAACTTGCTCAAGCAACAGATTGATAGAATCGTTTTCTCCATCGTTTTTCTTTTCTTCTGCCATGGAGGGTTTCTTGGGAATGCAAGAGCGATTTTATTAAAGAGAGACAAGCTCGAGACCCAAATTTCTATACTCGAACCTTGTCGGGGACATGCACTGAAAAAAAAAATGATCAAGAGCAGCGTGCTCTGATACCACTGATCTGGATTATTTTTGGCATGAAATGAGAGTGGAGATATAATAAAGAAATGTACAAAGATAACTCGGATATCCAATATTATAACAAAAATGTATCAGAGATGCAACCATAAACAAAGATATACAGTAATACACAATTTTCTATTAAGGATCGAAAATGTACAAAGACTATAAAGTACAGAGTGAAAGACTCGCTAGAATGGTAGAAGCTTATCTCTGTGAAGATATGTGACGGCTACTCGCATCCGTGAGAAGATGATTTTACAATGAGGCTCCAAAGACCTTTTTATCATAAATAAAATTCTAAACCCTAACCCTGGAAGATGACAATCCAACAGTTTTGTGGACCCTGTTTTGGATAGTTTGGTGTGTCAAATTCCCGGGGGCGTAACTTTGGCATACGATCTCAGTTTGGGGCAAACGATAGCTCGTTGGAAAGGTATCATTGAGGATATTCATTTAGGGGGGTCAATCAAATCCTTTGGCTATTATTGAGAATATATATCCCAAAAAACCTTCATTTAGGCCCTCAAAATGGCCCCAGAAGTTAAAAACTCCTAAAAATAGTAAATTACCAAAATTGCCAGAAAACTGTTTTGAGCTAATTGGAAAAGGTGGGTGGCCACCGATATCCATTTGGATCAATCCTCCCTCCTTAGGAAGCAATGGTATACATTTTTTTTAGCTCTCGGGTGATGCAGGAGCATCATCAGCAAAGCAAGTGTGCGAAAGAGGAGGATAGATGGATATGCACCAGTGCACATTTTGAAGACATTCAAATTTCAAAAGAGTAACATTAATGTAATATCTGAAGAGATGTATTGTTCTTAAATGTTTTGGGGATTGTAACCCAGATCTTGAGCGTTCTCTCTTGTCTATTAGTTGGAGGCATTTATTGTAATCAATGTAAAGTAGGTTTAGACTTTAATTCGATTATATAGTTTGAGTTGTAGTAGGGAAAACTCTAGAAAGCTCCCTCATATGTATTGTATTGTATTATTATTCAGAAGGAATTAGAAGCTGCAGAGCATAGGAGAGTATAGAAGAACATAGATTGTAGAATTTGTATGAGCAGATAGTTGTTGCTATTGAAACCATGTATAGAATCACTTGAATGAATACAAGAATGCTTTGACCCAGATTCATGGTGTATCATGGTCACTATTTGCATCTATTGAATGGTATGTTTACAGTTTGTTCATATACTCTATTATTCATTTGTTTCAATGCTCGGTGTGTGTATATGTGATTTCATGTTGAATGTATGAGATATGTGAGAGGAAGAGTATGATTTTCAATTGTTTCTTGTCCTAAGAATTCCTGCAAAGAGTTGCAGTGAAAGTCTGCAAGGAGTGCATTGACAGGTTCTGAGTTTTATATCAGAAATCTCAGGAGGGATAGTGTTAACTTATACCAGTAGAAGTGCGAGTGTGGCACAGAGTCGTGCAAGGTGTGCACAAGCTAAGGAAAGAGTTAGATTTCTTCAACTCAACAGAGAAGTTGAAGAATATTTGTTTCCAGGAGTGCGCAGAGTTGAAAACGTTGGATAACCAGAGGTTATTGTGAAAGTCATGCAAGGTGTGCGTGCATGACTCTTTAGAATTCATAAGTTGTGGGAAGAACAAGCTTAGAAAGGATAGCATTGCTCGAGAACTTCAAAGTGGGGGCAAAATTTGTAGTCACCCAGGGAAAATCGAGTTCAGAGAGTCGACACCAAGTTATTTGGTCGAGACTCATTGAGATTCGAACAGACGGTGGAAATCCTTAGAGGCAGAAGCGTCGATTCACCGTGATCCATCGGATCAAACCAAGTTGCGAGGAGGATAAGGCTAGGAATCATTCAACTTTCAAAGCTCAGGAGAGACAAGAACCATTGATCTAAATCAGATATGGACCATTGGTTAATTTCGAGAGATCAGAGATCACGAGTTGGGAGAACAGGGTTAACCTTAGTTTTCAAACCCTCGATACATGAAATCTCGATTGAATCCAGGTCGTTGCATAGAGAGACTTGTGAACCATCGATCTAGTGTGGGTACAGTTTAGATATTTGGTCATTGGGAAACCAGAAGTGAAGACTCTCCCCAAAGTCGTGAAAGGAGAATCATCGACTTAATTTCGACCATTGGTTAGCGAAAGATCTAGACCGTAGATCTAGAGTCATTGGATCTTCGGGAGTTGGATATTTGGAAGTGAAAGAAGAGTTGCTCACTGATTTCCTGAATCACGAAGTCCCGACATATTTGGAAGCTGGGACCCAGTTCCTAGAGGAAGGTCACATCGAGTGCATAGAAGAGAGGCTAGTGTTTGTTAGCCCCCCAGTCAGGTTTCAAGGTTTCGGAGGTTGGAGTGTTGGGTTTGTATCACACCAACATTTCTGAAATCGTGAAGTGTGAAGTGTCATTGAGTTGGCACGTGGTCGTAGTGTCATGGTCGTGTGGGAGAAGAGTTCACGCCTAGTTCTAGTTCGCATAGGCGTAACTTCTAAGAAGGACCTGTGGTTTACATGCATTAAAGGTTCTAGTGGGAACTAAAGAGCCATTTCGGCTTAGGGAAATAGAAATATCCAAAGACCAGGAGTTCACTCAGAACCTACTGAGGTAGGGATGATGCGTCAGGTGGTATCAGATCTTAGCTAACAACTCTTGTTTTCTATAAGAGAGGACAAAGGACAATTGCGATTTGAATGTTGCGTGGATAGATTGAACACAATGCCACCAAGAAGACTTCAAGAGAGAGCTATGCTCGATCCAGCCATGGAAAGGGATATGAGAGAAATTCATGCTCGATTGGATGATATGGAGACAACACAGAGGAAAACACTTGATACTGGAGATGTCACTGAAGCCTAAAATGAAAATGAAGGAGGAGCCGAAGAAGAAATTGTAACCGAATATGCTGCAGAAGACCGTCTATTCAAAGTTGCTGCAAGAATTAGTGCCAGAGCAAAAATGGACATCCCAATGTATGAAGGAAACTTATACATTGAGGAGCTCCTAGATTGGTTTAGAGACCTAGATAAATACTTTGATTATGAAGATATCGAATAGGATAAGAAATTAAAACATGTTGTCACTAGACTGAAAGGGCATGCAACACTAGGCTAATAGATGTTGCAAGGGAAAGGAAAGAATCAAAATATGGGATAGGATGGTTGCAAAGATGAAATCCAAATTCATACCTAGAGATTACCAAATCAATTTGTTCCGAAGAATGCAGAATTTGAGATAGAAAGGGATGACAGTGAAGGAGTACACTAAGGAGTTTTACTGGATAAATATTAGATATGGTCATCGTGAAAGTGATGATGAAAATGTCGCCAGATATATGAATGTCTTGAGATATGATATTCAGGATGAAATAAGCATGGTAAGAATCAAGAATGTAGAAGAATCTTATCAGATTTCTTTGAAGGCATAAGAGAAATTGGCTCGAAAGCAAGGTCAAAGTGGAAGAGGTAGAAGTCAGAGAAGAGACAAAGACATTGCCCAAGACATAGTACAGAAGCCCAAGGATGAGTAAAATAAACCTCATAACCACCCAAAAAGGGGAGGAAGTTCACAGGGAAGACAATATGCCGACAGGAATACTTTTGCATGAGAAAGAGGAAGAGGTAGAGGAAGAGGAGGTGAAATAAAGTGTTTTGTCTATGGAAAATAGGACACAAATCTTTTGAATGTCCCGATATAAAAAGAGATATAGGAGGCAAAGCTCACATTTCAAAAGTGCAAAGGCGAAATGTTGAGGCAGAATATGCAAAAGGAGGAAGATCCTTAATGATGGGGAAAATTCTCTTGAAACCAGAGAAGGAGGTGGAGAATCTAGTCCAGAGGAACAGTTTTTTTAGAACTGCTTGCAAGACCAAGGACAGGGTATGCAAGGTAATAGTTGATAGTGGAAGTACAAATAATCTAGTATCCACAGAAATGGTGGAAAAGATGGAATTGGAAACAGTTGCACATCCAATCCCATACAAAGTTTTGTGATTGCAAAAAGGACATCAGGTAACAGTCACTAAACAGTGTTTAGTTGAATTTAAGATAGGAGGTTACAGAGATGAGATCTTATGTGATGTCATTCCCATGGATGTTTTTCATCTTTTGTTGGGGAAATCGTGGCAATATGACAGGAATGGTGTTCATGATGGGAGAAAGAACACATACACCTTGGAGAAGAATGGTAGGACACATATGTTGCTTCCAATTGAAGATAAGAAAGTGAAAGAGGAACAAACAATACTATACTTCTCATGAGTCGGAAGGAACTTCTAGATGAAGTCAAGAAAGAAGAAGACATGCAGTTTGTTGTGCTGAGAAATCCTAGATTCATCTTGACCAGTACTTCAATAGATGATCTACCTGAGGAGATTCAGGAGATGTTTGAGAATTTCGCTGATATAGTGGTGGATGATTTACCTTGTTCGTTGCCTCCCATCAGAAGTATAATCCATCACATTGAACTTATACTAGGAGCAAGTTTACCAAACAAAGCATCATATAGATTGATGTCATGGGAGAATGAAGAAGTTAAGAAGCAAGTCCAGGATTTGATGGACAAAGGGTTGATTAGAGAAAGCTTGAGTCCATGTGTTGTGTCAATAGTGTTAAGTCTGAAGAAAGATGGTGGATGGAGAATGTGTACAGACTCGAGGGCTATAAAAAAAATCACCATCAGGAATAGATTTTCTCTATCTAGGATGGATGTCTTGATGGATTGCTTAAGTGGAGAAAAGTTTTTTTCAAAAATGTATTTGAAAAGCGAATATCATAAGATTCGAATGAGGGAAGGTGTTGAATGGAAGAAAAAATTCAAGATGAATGGAGGACTATATGAATGGCTTGTCATGCCATTTGGTTTGACGAATGCGCCAAGTACTTTTATGAGATTAATGAACAAAATCTTGAAATATTTCATTGGAAAGTTTGAAATTGTGTATCTTGATGATATACTGATCTTCAGTAAGACTGAGGAATAACATTTGAGACATTTAACTCTAGTGATGAGGAGGTTACAGCAAGAGAAATTGCTGATAAATCTGAAAAAAACCATCTTTCATGAAGAAAAAACTCATTTATTTGGGTTTCGTGATCTCTTCGAATGAGTTGAAGATGGATCTTGATAAAGTAAGAGCAATCAAAGAATGGCCATCGCCAAGGAATATCTTTGAAGAAGCTTCCATGGACTAGCCAGTTTTTACAGGAAGTTCATCAGAAATTTTAGTGGGATTAATGCGTCAATGATGGACACAGTCAAGAAAGGACATAAATCTTTTCATTGGACAGAGGAAGCGGAGAAAAGTTTCAAGTTGTTAAAGGAGAAGATAATTGAACAACCCATTCTGGTAATGCCATATTTCAGTAAAACATTCCAAGTCAGATGTGACGCAAGTGGATTTGTTGTTGGAGCAGTCTTAAGTCAGGAAAATAGACCGATTGCATACTTCAGTGAAAAGTTGAACGAGACCAAGATGAAATATTCCACATATGATAAAGAGTTTTATGCAGTCATACAAGCCTTGAATAAATGGAGGCACTACGTAGTTCCGAAATAATTCCTTTCATATAGCGATAATCATGCCTTACAGTTTATAACCAAACAGAAGAAATTGAACCAGAAACATGCAAAATGGTTTCAGTTTATGCAGAAATTTACTTTTGTTATAAAGCACATTCCTGGAACTGCTAACAAGGTTGTTGATGTATTGAGCAGGAAATGTTTGATTCTGTAGGAGTTTCATGTGAAGACCTTAGGTTTTGATAGCCTTAAGGATATGTATAGAGATGATTCAGATTTCAAGGATGCTTATGAAGCATGTGAGAATCATGTTCTAAGGGACAGAAGCCAATGGATTGAATACATGATCCAGGATGGACTGTTATTCAAAGGAAATCAGTTGTGTATCCTGAAGATTTCTATGAGAGAAAACCTTTTGAAGGAAAAACATAGTGGGGGATATGCTAGAAATTCCAGCTATGACAAAACATTTGCGCAACTGAACATTTTATATTATTGGCCAGGGATGAGGATAGATGTCAAGAAATTTGTCAACAATTGTAGAATCTTCCAGCACGCAAAGGGAAAAAAACAGAATACAGGGTTGTATCAACCATTGTCGATACCATAGGGGCCATGGGACGTGATAAACATGGATTTTGTGTTAGGACTGTCGAGGACACAGAGAGGTTGTGATTCCATATTCGTGATATTCGATAGATTCTCAAAAATGGCACATTTCATTCCATGTCAGAAAAACAGTGATGCAACACCCATTGAAAATCTATTTTTCAAAGAAGTTGTTTGACTTCATGGTTTACCCAAGAGTATTGTTTCAGACATAGACACCAAATTTGTTGGTAATTTCTGGTGGACACTATGGAAAAATCTGGGAACAAGTTTATATTTTAGCTCAGCATATCAACCTCATACGCATGGACAAACTGAGGTAGTAAATCAAAGTTTGGGATATTTGTTGAGGATTTTGGTAGTTGAACATCATAGTCAGTGGGATCAGATTCTACCGCAAGAAGAATTTTCATATAACGACTCACCTAACAGAAGTATAGGACAGAGCCCATTCCATATAATTTATGGAATGCAACCGAGATGAGTATCTAAGTTGACAGACTTAGAGCAGGGTGAGTTCAAAAGTGCTGGAGCAGAAGATTTTGTAGCAGAGATGCAAGGGATCCATAGTAAGATTAAAGAGCGGTTGCAGAGTTCCAACCAGGAATATAAGCGTGGAGAAGATCAACACACGAGAGAGATTCAGTTCGAAGTGGGAGATTTAGTCTTAGCACACCTAAGAAAAGAGATATTCCCAAGGGGAACGTATAATAAGATGAAGATGAAAAATATAGGGTTGTGTAATATTTTACGAAAATTTGAGGCAAATGCTTATGAGATGGAATTTCCAGATGGTGTGGGAATATCACCCATATTCAACATAGCAGATATGTACCCTTACAGATCAGATGAAATAGAGGGATAAGAGGATCAGAAGGAATTTCAATGCATCAGACAAATGCCTATAGCTGAAAAGCCGCAGATGGAAAAGATCATTGATCAGAGAGTTGGCAAGAAGACCCGGAGAAAGACATATTTTTAATATTTGGTAAAATGGAAGGGACACTCGATTGAGGATTCCAGTTGGGAAAGTGAACCAAATATCCAGAAACATGGACAGACGGTGCAGGAGCTCATGAACAGGAATTCATGAATTTTTCAGCCAGAGGAGTATGATGAAGGAGCATCGTTAGCGAAGCAAGCATGCACAAGAGGAGGACAATTGGATATGCACCAATGCACATTTTGAAGACATTCAAATTTCAAAAGAGGAACATTAATGTAATATCTGAAGAGATGTATTGTTCTTAAATGTTTTGGGGATTGCAACATAGATCTTGAGCATTCGCTCTTGTCTGTTGGTTGGAGGCATTTATTGTAATCAATGTAAAGTAGATTTAGACCTTAATTCGATTAGATAGTTTGAGTTGTAGGAGGGAAAACTCTAGAAATCTCCCTCGTATGTATTGTATTGTATTATTATTCGGAAGGAATTAGAAGCTCCAGAGCATAGGAGAGTAGAGAAGAATAGATATTGTAGAAGTTGTATGAGCAGATAGTTGTTGCTATTGAAACCATGTACAGAAGCACTTGAATTAATACAAGAATGCTTTGACCCAAATTCATGGTGTATCATGGTCACTGTTTGCATCTACTGAATGGTATGTTTACAGTTTGTTCATATACTCTATTATGCATTTGTTTCAATGTTGTGTGTGTGTATCTATGATTTCATGTTAAATGTATGAGATATGTGAGAGGAAAAGTGTGAGTTTCAATTGTTTCTCATCATGAGAATTCCTGCAAAGAGTTGCAGTGAAAGTCCGCAAGGAGTGCGTTGACAAGTTCTGAGTTTTATCTCAGAAATCTCAGGAGGGATAGCGTTAACTTATACCAGTAGAAGTGCAAGTGTGGAATAGAGTCGTGCAAGGTGTGCGCAGGTTGAGGAAAGAGTTAGATTTCTTCAACTCAACGAAGAAGTTGAAGAATATCTATTGCCAAGAATGCGTAGAGTTGAAAACGTTGGATAACCGGAGGTTATTGTGGAATTCGTGAAAGGTGTGCGTGCAGGATTCTCAAGAATTTAGAAGTTGCGGGAAGAACAAGCTCAGAAAGGATAGCGTTGTTCGAGAAATTCAAAGGGGGGGAGAAAGTTGTAGTCACCCAGGGAAAATTGAGTTCAGAGAGTCGACACCAAGTTATTTGGTCGAGACTCATTGAGATTAGAACGGACGGTGGAAATCCTTAGAGGCAGAAGCGTTGATTCACTGTGATCCATTGGATCAAACCAAGCTGCGAGGAGGATAAGGCTAGGAATCATTCAGCTTTTGAAGCTCAGGAGAGATAGGAACCATTGATCTAAATCGAATCTGGACCATTGGTTCATTTTGGGAGGTCGGATATCACGAGTTGGGAGAATGGGGTTAACCTTAGTTTTCAAATCCCCGGTATGTGAAATCATAATTGAATCTAGGGCGTTGGATAGTGAGACTTGTGAAATGTCGATCTAGAATGGGTACGGTTTGGAGATTTGGTCATCGGGAAACCAGAAGTGAAGACTCTCCTCAAAGTCACGAAAGGCGAATTGTCGACTTAATCTGGACCGTTGGTTAGCGGAAGATTTGTACCGTAGATATGGATTCATCGGATCTTTGGGAGTTGGAGATTTGGAAGTAAAAGCATATTTGTTCACTGATTTCCCAAATCATGAAGTCCCGACATATTTGGAAGTTGGGACCCAGTTCCTAGAGGAAGGACACATCGAGTGCATTGGAGAGAGGATAGTGCTTGTTAGGCCCCCAGTCGGGTTTCAGGGTTTCGGAGGTTGGAGTGTTGGGTTTGTATTACACCAACATTCCTAAAATCGTGAAGTGTGAAGTGTCATTGAGTTGGCACATGGTCATAGCATCGTGGTCGCGTGGGAGAATAGCTCACGCCTAGTGCTAGTTTGCACAAGCATAAATTCTAAGAAGGACCTGTGGTTTACATGCATTAAAGGTTCCAGGGGGAACTAAAGATTCATTTCATCTCAGGGAAATAGAAAGATCCAAAGACCGAGAGGTCACACAGAACCTGCTGAGGTAGGGCTGTTGCGTTAGGTGGTATCAGAGCTTAGCTAACAACTCTTGTTTTTTATAAGAGAGGACAAAGGAAAGTTGTGATTTGAATTCTGCATGGACAGATTGAACACAATGCCACCAAGAAGACGTCAAGATAGAGCTCTGCCCAATCCAGCCATGGAAAGGGAGATGAGAGAACTTTGTGTTCGATTAGATTCCATGGAGACAACACAGAGGCAAACACCTGATACTGGAGATGTTAGTGGAGCCGAAAATAAAAATGAAGGAGGAGCCGAAGAAGAAATTGTAACCGAAGATGTTGTATAAGATCGTCTATTCAGAGTTGTTGCAAGAATCGGTGCCAGAGAAAAAATGGACATCCCGATGTATGAAGGCAAATTAGACGTTGAGGAGATGCTAGATTGGTTTAGAGATCTGGATAAATACTTTGATTATGAAGATATCGAATATGATAAGAAAGTAAAATATGTTGTCTCTAAACTGAAAGGGCATGAAACACTGTGGTGGGATGAACTGCAGGCTGACAAACGTTGAAAGGGCAAGCAAATAATCAAAATATGGGACAAGATGGTCGCAAAGATGAAATCCAAATTCATACCCAGAGACTACCAAATCAATATGTTTCGAAGAATGCATAATTTGAGACAGAAAGGGATGACAGTGAAGGAGTACACTGAGGATTTTTACCAGATAAATATTAGAGTTGTTCATCATGAAAGTGATGATGAAAAGGTCGCCAGATATATGAATGGCTTGAGATATGATATTCAGGATGAAATGAGCATGGTAACAATCATGAATGTAGAATAAGATTATCAGATTGCTTTGAAGGCAAAAGAGAAATTGGCTCGAAAGCAAGGTCAAAGGGGCAGAGGTAGAAGTCATAGCAGAGGCAAATCCATTGCCCAAGACAGAGTACAGAATCCCAAGGATGAATAAAGAAAACCTCATAACCACCCAGAAAGGGGAGGAATTTCACAGGGAAGACAATATGCCGACAGGAATACTTGCGCAAGCAAGAGGAAGAGGAGGTGAAATAAAGTGTTTTGTCTGTGGAGAAATTGGACACAAATATTTTGAATGTCCCGATAGAAAAAGAGATGGAGGAGGCGAAGCTCACATTTCAGAAGCGCAAAGGCGAAATGTTGAGGAAGAAGATGCAGAAGGAGGAAGATCCTTAATGATGAGGAAAATTCTCTTGAAACTAGAGAAGGAGGTGGAGAATCCAGTCCAGAGGAACAGTTTTTTTAGAACTGCTTGTAAGACCAAGGACATGGTATGCAAGGTAATAGTTGATAGTGGAAGTACAGATAATCTAGTATCCACATAAATGTTGGAAAAGTTGGAATTGGAGACATTTTCACATCCAAGCCCATACAAAGTCTTGTGGTTGCAAAAAGGACATCATGTAATAGTCACTAAACAGTGTTTAGTTGAATTTAAGATAGGAGGTTACAGAGATGAGATCTTATGTGATGTCATTCCCATGGATGTTTTTCATCTTTTGTTGGGGATATTGTGGCAATATGACAGGAATGTTGTTCATGATGGGAGAAAGAACACATACACCTTGAAGAAGAATGGTAGGACACATATGTTGCTTCTAATTGAAGACAAGAAGGTTAAAGAAGAAACAAGCAATACTATACTTCTCATGAGTGGGAAGGAACTTCTGGATGAAGTCAAGAAAGAAGAAGACATGCAGTTTGTTGTGGTGAGAAAACCTAGAGTCATCTTGACCAGTACTTCAATAGATGATCTACCTGAGGAGATTCAGGAGATGCTTGAGAATTTTGATTATATAGTGATGGATGATTTACCTTGTTCTTTTCCGCCCACAAAAAGTATAAGCCATCGCATTGACCTTGTACCAGGAGCGAGTTTACCAAACAAAGAAGCGTACAGATTGATGCCACAGGAGAATGAAGAAGTTAAGAAGCAAGTCCAAGATTTGATGGACAAAGTGTTGATTAGATAAAGCTTGAGTCCATGCACTGTGCCAATAGTGTTAAGTCCAAAGAAATATGGTGGATGGAGAATGTGTGCAGACTCGAGGGATATAAAAAAAATCACCATCAGATATAGATTTCCTCTACCCAGGATGGATGACTTGATGGATTCCTTGAGTGGAGAAAAAAAAAATTCAAAAATTTATTTGAAAAGCAGATATCATTAGATTCGAATGAGGGAAGGTGATGAATGGAAGACAACATTCAAGATGAATGAAGGACTGTATGAATGGCTTGTCATGTTGTTTGGTTTGACGAATGCGCCAAGTACTTTTATGATTTTAATGAACGAAGTCTTAAAATATTTCATTGGAAAGTTTGAAATTGTGTATCTTGATGATACATTGATCTTCAGTAAGACTGAGGAATAACATTTGAGACATTTAACTCTAGTGATGAGGAGGTTACAACAAGAGAAGTTGCTGATAAATCTGAAAAAGTCGTCTTTCATGAAGAAAGAACTCATTTATTTGGGTTTCATGATCTCTTAGAATGAGTTGAAGATGGATCCTGAGAAAGTAAGAGCAATCAAAGAATGGCCATCGACAAGGAATATCTTTGAAGTCAAAATCTTCCATGGACTAGCCAATTTTTACAGGAAGTTCATCAAAAAATTTAGTGGGATTAGTGCATCAATGATGGACACAGTCAAGAAAAGACATAAATCTTTTCATTGGACAGAGGAAGTGGAGAAAAGTTTTAAGTTGTTAAAGGAGAAGATAACTGAACAGTCGGTTATGGTTCTGCCAGATTTCAGTAAAACATTCCAAGTCAGATGTGATGCAAGTGGATTTGTGGTTGGAGTAGTCTTAAGTCAAGACAATAGACCAATTGCATACTTCAATGAGAAGTTGAATGAGACCAAGATGAAATATTCTACGTATGATAAAGATTTTTATGCGTTCATACAATCCTTGAAGAAATGGAGGCACTACTTAGTTCCGAAATAATTCTCTTTGTATAGCGATAATCATGCCTTACAGTTTATAACCAAACAGGAGAAATTGAACCAGAAACATGCAAAATGGGTTGAGTTTATGCATAACTTTACTTTTATTATAAATCACATTCCTGGAACTGCTAACAAGGTTGTTGATGCATTGAGCAGGAAATGTTTGATTCTGCAGGAGTTTCATGTGAAGACCTTAGGTTTTGATAGCCTTAAGGATATGTACAGAGATGATTCAGATTTCACGGACGCTTATGAAGCATGTGAGAATCAAGTTCTAAGAGACATAATCCAATGGATTGAATACCTGATCCAGGATGGACTGTTATTCAAAAGAAATCAGTTGTGTATCCCGAAGAGTTCTATGAGAGAAAACCTTTTGAAGGAAAAACATAGTGGAGGATTGGCTGGACATTTCAGCCATGACAAAACATTTGTGCAACTGAACATTTTATATTATTTTCCAGGGATGAAGACAGATGTCAAGAAATTTTTTAACAATTGTCGAATATGCCAGCACGCAAAGGGGAAAAGACAGAATACAAGGTTGTATCAACCATTGTCGATACCATAGAGGCCGTGGGACATGATAAGAATGGATTTTGTGTTAGGACTGCCAAGGACACAAAGAGGTTTTGATTCCATATTCGTGGTAGTCGACAGATTCTAAAAATGGAACATTTCATTCCATGTCAAAAAACCAGTGATGCAACACACATTGCAAATCTTCTTTTCAAAGAAGTTGTTCGACTTCATGGTTTACCCAAGAGTATTGTTTCAGACAGAGATACCAAATTTGTTGGTCATTTCTGGAGGACACTATGGAAAAAGATGGGAACAAGTTTATCTTTTAGGTCATCATATCACCCTCAGATGAATGTACAAACTGAGGTAGTAAATCGAAGTTTAGGATATATGTTGAGGAGTTTGGTAAATGAACATCATAGTCAGTGGGATCAGTTCTGCCGCAAGCGGAATTTGCATATAACGACTCACCTAACAGAAGTATAGGACGAAGCCCATTCCAGATAATGTATGGAATGCAATCGATAGGATTATCTGAGTTGACATACAGCAGGGCAAGTTCAGAAGTGCTGGAGCGAAAGATTTTGCAGTAGAGATGCAAGGGCTCTGCAGTAAGATTAAAGAGCGGTTGCAGAGTTCCAACCAGAAATATAAGCGCAAAGCAGATCAACACAGGAGAGAGATTTAGTTCGAAGTGGGAGATTTAGTCTTAGCACACCTAAGGACAGAGCACTGATATTTACCCAATCAAAACGATTGGGGCTGCTGTGACACTGGCGAGAAAATTTGGGTTGCAACACATTCTCCATATAAAGGATGGAGAGTCGGACAGTGACAAGGCAATGGTACCGCTTTTCATATTCAATTTTGTTCTTAACTTTCGCGTCTGCATATATGTCGGATAAGTTACACAAATATTGCATTGTTCCATGTTGCAGCTACAATTGTTCGATACTTATTCACATTTGTTTTCGTCAATGGAACAACAATTGCATAGAGGGCATATTCCACTTATGTTGTTCAAAAATATAACAAAGAAGAAGGATTCTAGAGAAAGGATCTTTCGGACAACCCAGGCAATGTTTGTAATAGAGTTGAGAGCAGATATAGTACAGGATATGGAGAAACTAGCTAGATCTACAATTGTTGTGCGTATACATCCACAAAATCATCCTCACTTTGCTTATAGAAATAGACTTCAACAAATTTCTGCACCTGTTTACTTTTTCTTTTTTGTTTTACAGGGGGGGGGGGGG
>ML851398.1:18879-31148 GCA_009831015.1 Picea engelmannii
CCATTCCACTGCTTCTTCCTCCGCTTTGATAAGTGATGATACGATTGATTGTTTGCGATGCGATGAAAAATGGCCATATATTTATGGACATTGCGTCAATGGTGTTATCTGAACCGTGGGCAACACAACTGTGCAGTGTTCGGTTAAGAAACCTCTGTTACAAAATGTGATTCCTGAATTGGCAGAGTTGTCGTATGAAACATATTTACACAAAAAGGCAAGCACTGTCTAGATGTTGTGGCAGCTTCGGATACAAAGAAAATTCACCTTAAATGAGGACAATGCAATTTTGCATATCGGCTGAAGAAGGGAAAAAAAATAATTAAATCAAACTTTGGGAGGAAATGAAAATACCTCATGTCTCTCTGTAATATTTGTTCAACATCCAAATGAATGTTCGTTTCAAGAGAAACGGAATGCACCGACGTCTTTTCTTTGTATATCAAATTGTTTGGTGCAAAGGTCGATGGGTTCTACTCAATGGAACCTTATGGGAACTTTCTTCTGGGTTGTTTAAAGTATGGTTGGTTCTTGGTTATCTGGTTTGTCTGTCAATTTGTATACCGTAGAACTCCATCTCTTCTTTGGAGGACACAGAACAATATAGTTGAATTTTTTTGGCCAGCTGGCACACAGATCCACCTGATAATTTCTATGGTGTTGTGACGCAAATGTACTATGTGACTTGTTTTGGCAAGTTTCCTTGATCGATGAAATTGGTCAAATTATTGTTGTGAAATAATTTTAAATCAACGAATATATAGTGTGCAAAGTGCAACTGTCCTATCATACCAACAAGAGGCTCTTAAAATTCAAATTGATCATTGTTTTTGCAATTTTTGCTTATTCGATGAACTTGGTAAAATTAATATCCTGGAATAATTTGAAATCAACAAATATATATTGTGCGTAGTGCAATTGTGCTATCATGTGAACAAGAGTGCCTTAAACCTCAAATTGGTCCTTTTTATGCTTACGGTGATAGAATTTTACAAAAAAAAAATTGTTTCCTTCATTTTTTTAAAAATAAGCCATTTAATATCCTTTAATAATTTAATGTAATTCACTTATACAATAACAATAGTTAATATTAATATTTTAGTATCTGAAAATAATGTTTTTCGCTGAAGTTAGATAGGATGAGCATTGCTAAACAATTGCAATCTTGAACCCACCAGACATGGAATCCACAAGTCCACCTGTCAATTTGCATATCACGGAAGTCTGGGTGATATTTGCAGAACACGAACAAAAGAGGTTCAAATTTCAGCCCACCAGGCCGAGAACCCGCGATCCAAAAAGTGCCCAAGTATGGAACGAGGGATCTGTATATGGTCTATAAAATCTCTTGTCCATACTTTCTAAAAGTACATGTTTACTATGTATTGCTCGTTTGTTGGAAAACTTTTACATCAGTCGCCCGACCAAATTGTACAAACTTTCTCGTTTAATTAAATTCTGCAATAGCAAAAGCTATTATTAATAATTTAGTATTGAAAATCATGTTTTTAGATATGTTAGATAGTTGATAGGGATTAGTATCTGTAAATAATGGAAAAATTGAACCTTCCAACCCTCAAGTCCATTTGTCAATCTGTATATCACGGAACTCCGAGGGATATTCGAAGGACAAGGAACAATGAAAACTGCAATGTTGAGCGATGCAGCCCACAGGTCCGTTTGTCAATTTGTAAAACGCAGAGATGTGCCTGGTGTTTGTACAGCGTGAAACAATAGAGGCCCAATTTTCATCCCACGAACCCCACAGACTCGATAAAAAAAAATCGCTAGATATGAAATTCATACCGGATCGCTATGAGACAATAAAACTGCAATGTTCAGCCAACTAGCCCGAGTCCACCTGTCCACTTGTATATCGCGGAAGTCTGGGTGCTATTTGTAGGAGACGAAACAATGGAGACTCTATTGTCAGCCCATCAGGCCGCGAACCAAAAACTGCCTAGGTATGGAATGAGGGATCTGCATATGCTATATAAAATCTCATTCCATAGTTTATATAGAGACAATGTCCACAAGTTCGCGTGTCAACTTGTATATCGCGAAAGTCTAGGTGTTATTTGTAGGACACGGAACAATAGATACTTAATTTTCAGCCTGCCAAATCGCAAACCCATGATCCAAAAAGTGCCCAAGTATGGAATGAGGGATCCGCATATGTTATAGAACAATGTTTTTGTACAACGCGGAACAATAGAGGCCCAATTTTCAGTCCGCCAGCCCCAGAGCTCTTGATAAAAAAAAAAATCACTAAATATGAAATTCATACGGAATCTTTGCATATGTTGTATAAAATCTCATTCCATACTTTATTTAGAGACTATGTCCACAAGTTCTCATGTCAATTTGTATATCGCGGAAGTCTAGGTGCTATTTGTGGGACACAGAACAATAGATACTTAATTTTCAGCGTGCCAGGTCACGAGCCCGCGATCCAAAAAGTGTCGAAGTATGGAATGAGGGATCCGTATTGTTCTAGAAAAATGTGTTTGTAAAGCACGGAACAATAGACGCCCAATTTCCAGCTCGCCAGCCCCAGAGCCCCCAATAAAAAAAAAAGCTAAATTTGAAATTCATACGGGATCGCTATGGGACAATAAAAGTGCAATGTTCATCCGGCCAACCCGAGTCCACCAATCAATTTGTATACCGCGGAAGTCTAGGTGCTATTTGTAGGAGACGAAACAATGGAGACTCTATTATCAGCATGCCAACCCGCGATCCAAAAACTGCCTAAGTATGGAATAAGGGATTTGCATATGTTGTATAAAATCTCATTCCATACTTTATATAGAGACTATGTCCAAAATTCCGTGTGTCAATTTGTATATCTCAGAAGTCTAGGTGTTATTTGTAGGACACAGAACAATAGATACTTAATTTTCAGCCCACCAGGTCCTGAACCCGCGATCCAAAAAGTGCTCAAGTATGGAATGAGGGATCCTTATATGTTCTAAAACACTATCAATTTGTATATAGCGGAAGTTTGGGTGCTATTTGTAGGAGACAGAACAATAAAGACTCTATTTTCGGCCCGCTAGGTCATGAGCCCGCAATCCAAAAAATGCCTAAGTATGGAATGAGGGATCTGCATATGTTGTATAAAATCTCATTCCATACTTTATATAGACTATGTCCACAAGTCCGCGTGTGAATTTGTATTTGGCGGAAGTCTAGGTGCTATTTGTAGGACATGAAAGTCTAGGTGGTATTTGTAGGACACGAAACAATAGATACTTAACTTTCAGCCCGCCAGGTCGCGAACCTGTGATCCAAAAAGTGCCCAAGTATGGAATAAGGGATCCGCATATGTTCTAGAACACTATCAATTTGTATATCGCGGAAGTCTGGGTGCTATTTGTAGGAGACAAAGCAATAGAGACTCTCTTTTCAGCCCACCAGACCACGAGCCCGCGATCCAAAAACTGCCTAAGTATGGAATGAGGGATCTGCATATGCTGCATAAAATCTTATTCCATACTTTACATAGAAACTGTCCACAAGTCCGCGTGTGAATTTGTATATCGCAGAACTGTAGGTGCTATTTGTAGGACACAGAACAATAGATACTTAATTTTCATCCCGCAGGGCCGTGAACCCGCGATCAAATGCAATGTTCAGCCAAGCATCCCATAGGTCCTCCTGTCAATTTGTATACCGCAGAAATATGGGTGCTATTTTTAGGACACCAAACAATAGAGACTCTTTTTTCAGCCCGCAAGGCCGCCAACCCACAATCAAAAAACTTCCTAAGTATGGAATGACTCTTTTTTATATGGCTCGTTTGTCGAAATACTTTTATATCATTCGGTCGACCAGATTGTGCAAACTTTCTCATATAATTAAATTCTACAATATAAATATTTAACAATAATAATTTAGCGCAGGTCAAGTTCTGAATTTGTATATCGCGGAATTGTCACTGCTATTTATAGAGCGCGGAATAATAGATGCCCAATTTTTCGCCCGCCAGCCCGAGAAGCCCCGATCCAAAAAAAGTGGCTAATTATGGAATTAATATGAAATCACTAAGGACAAAAAAATGCAATGTTGAACCAACCAAACCGCAAGTCCGCCTGTCAATTTGTATATCGCGGAAGTGTAGGTGCTATTTGTAGGACACAGAACAATAGAGGCTCAATTTTCAGCCTGCCAGGCCGAGAACCATCGGCGCTTCACATGCCCTGGGTATATCTTCGCCCGACCGCTTTTCATACTTTGGTATTTCTTGGAATCGGTTTCGCCATTGTTGTTTCCTTCATACTTGTTTCCAGATACGCAATAATTAATCTTTAATTCTAGTAGCCATCCTGCAACAACCGTTAAAACTGTCATTAATGTCTGGAAGTCCGGAGAAGATTTGTCATGAGTATGAATTAAACTAAGATTTGCCCAGAAGCATGTTATCCTTTCCAAGTATTCATTTCAAAGGCCACGCAATATTTTTTTTTTGTGCGCCGACGGGTTGGTGCTTTTAAGAAATTTATGATTCTTAATCTCTTTTCGCCGTCACCGCCACGTTCGCACTTTTTTCTAATTGACCAATTAGTGAGTTGTGATGGTCACAACTCATTCCACATGAACCTTGGAAATTGTCATTGATCAACGAAAGGCTCGAGGAGATATTCCATTGATACACATTAAACCATAATTTGTGAAGGATTATATTATCCCTCCCCGATTTTCATTTCAAACATCATCTCGACCAAACAAAAATTCTAAATAACTTCTGGCAGCAGTTCTCTCCACACACAGTAAACACATTGGGGCATAATGGACAGAGGTTCCACTATTCCAGGGCATATTGTTACTATTCATCTCCCTCCGTCCAGTAGAAAAAAATGATATGGTCCCTTGGTACACTGAGAGATATATTTCAAGCCAAAAAATTCCATCGCAACCCTGAATGGTCAGAGAACCTGCCCAGTTGCAGTCATTGTTATTGCAGAATTTAATTCCATGAATTATGAGTCGGAAGAAGATGATCTGATGGACAATGATACAACAATTGATGATGGCAATGCAGAGAATCTTCCCACTCATGCACCCAAATCGAAATCAACCATAACGAACGGACCTTCCCGGCTCGGTGATCGCAGTCATGACAACACCAAAAGGAGTTTCAGAAAAGAAACTAACGGTGAATGCAACAACCACTTTGCACTGCGAAAGTAGGAATTCCAGAGTTCCAAATTAGTCCATTATGGGCGGAAGAGTTTCAGTGTAAAGAAATGATATCTTGATGCTCCCAGAGATATATTTCAAGCCAAAAAAATATTGTTTAACATTTTCGGGCATCAGGTCCAAAACTCTCGCTCCTACCACGCATTTTCCTACTAGTCATCGCCTTCTACCCAGAATGGACTAATTTGGGCCTCTGCAATTGCACGTGCAAGTTGTGCTACTGAATTTTTTTGGACTATGGAGAGGCGGTTTCAGCTAAGGCCTATTCTACTTGCCCTACAACCATTTTCGTCTTCTTTATGAGGAAAAGCTTCTGAAAAATATCAATTTCAGCAGAGGATGATTCATCGACGAGAAAACTCCAAGGATCTTGCATACTGCAGAACCCGTTCCTATGTTTTTCGCAGATACCTTCAATGTTTTGGCCCGAAGAACTGGGTCCAATTTCTAAGCATAGATGTACAATACTCAGTGTTTTTCTTATTTTTTTATTTTAAATGGATTTGCTATTAAAAAAAATTGCCTTGCACTCTTCGTTGCTGCCTCTTTTCTGGGTTTACGCATGTTCTAATTGGCATGGTTCGGTGCTCTCGTACTTCTTCGATCTTGTGTTTACTAATACCAATGTACAATAATGCAGCAAAATCGTTATTCTTGTTTCTAGACATCCAATTATTAAGTTTTAATGCTAACAACCCATAATGCAATAAGTTTAATACTTGAGTTATTATGTTGCATTGATGGTAGAATGTATGAAGAACACAGTTACACGCACACATTCCAATAAAATCTAATCTTCCACAAAGCATTTGCTGGCAATTAGTAGAAAAGGAAATTTAGTGGTTAAGTTGATATGTTACAGTCATGGAATAATGTATCAAGAACATAGTTGCAGGCATACGTTGCAATAAAATGTAATCTTTAACAACACATTTGCTGACAATTAGTAGATCATGGTTTTGCAACGATGGTGCTTCTTTGAAACCAAATCGTGCTTACAAAAACTGCCTTCCACCTCTCTATTTTCCCACTCTTTTATTCCCTCTAGTTTCTCTTCCTAGTTACTTAATCGTTTTTTTCCCAACAATGCGTTGGTCCGCAACTTCGTGGATTCACACGTTTGTGTTTCCAACAACTGCTTCCCCTTTCTTTAAATTGATCATTTATTGTTCCCTGTCCCACAACTGGCACCCAAAGTTCCGCCATATACAAATTGACAGGCGAACTTGCGCGTTAGTCGGGTCAACATTGTAATTCTACTTTTACGTGACCTCCAAACAACATTCGGAGCTCTGGTATATACAAATTGACAGATATTCAAAATTGCAACCGTTCTTAGATCATACGCTTTTCCATATTACGGTCCACCTATCATGCCCTTTTTCCGTGTTGCACATTTTTGCACTGAAAACTTTCGAGAAATACAATCTAACCGTCGGGTCCTTGCATATTTAGTGGAACTATTGTCACCCCATTTTCAAGCCCTTTTGTCCGCTTTCCATACTTCACCATTTGTTCAAATTTCTTTGGTGAATCGTCAGTTTGGCGGGTTAAAGAAATCGTCAGTTTGGCGGGTTAAAGCAATATTCAGTTCATAGTCGTTGTTTCTTGTATCCGCGCCCCTTTGCAATTAGCGGTTGGAAATTATATATAAGATCTTATTGCCATGTATGCAATTAGCAATTTCCCTATTCCATACTTAGCCACTTTGGCAGAATTCTGCAAATATACAAACCGGTCACTCAACTGCCCCATCATGATCTCTTCCGTTTTACACATTTTGCACTCAAAAATTTCGAAACATGAAATTTCATCAAGCAACACTTGGTTGTCCTAACTATCCCCGTAACCCTTTTTTCAATCCCGTCCGACCGCTTTTCAGAGCTTTCCATTATTTTCTTTCTCTCCGCCCTCTCTGTCACCTTTGCACTTGTCTATAATAAAAGAAAATAAAAAGTTATATATATACATATCTTGTTTCTAAATATGGAATTACTGGCATTTAATTCTAACAAGTCATCATGCAGAAACCGTATATATTGTCTTTGATGGGTGAAAGGCTCGAGGACATCTCGTAATCATGCACATTAAACCAAAATTTGTGGGCGGATTATATTATCCCTTGCGAGTGTTCATTTCAAAATCATGAAATCACGTTCACACAGCATGCCCTTTGCACGTTCACGAAACCTCCATTCCTTAATTGCTCTTCGTCGTACCCGCCACGTTCGCATTTCTAAATATGAAATAAATAAATTTTACTGCTAACAGATCATCATGCACCACCAATACAGGTTTTCATTAATCAGCGAAAGGCTCGAGGAGCTTTCCCATTCAGAAGCATTTAACCAAGATTTAGAAAAAAGTTACATTATTCGCTCTAACAATTCATTTAAACCATCATCTGCAGCAAAGCAACCTTCTCATAAACCTATGGCATCAACTCAACACCATTTCTGTGGAGATAGAGTGAACACCTTTGGGCGTGAGGACCAAAACTTCCACTGGTCCAGGGCATTTTCTTATTACTCAACCCCTACCGCAGAGAACCAAGTAATTTGGACCTCCAGGATTGCTCATGCAGGTTGTGTCCCTGAGGTTTTTGACTCTAAGGACCTGGTCTCTTGGTGCGTTGATAAATTTATTACAGACCAAAGAATTATTCCACTACACGACGACTCTTTTGTTTCTTTGTCACCTCAGGTCTTCCGCCAGATGCTGAAATTGCCCGAGCTAACATTGACATTCAAAGGAGAAGATTGCAAACATTTCCTAGCAAAGAATAATAACAGATTGGACCTCTTGCCCCATTTTTTGGAAAGGTCGAATCTAGTTCCTGAAGATATTACAAGTATGCAGGTTAGTTCATTTAGAAATCCATTTCGGGAAATTTCCTCGATGTTTACAAGAATAACGAGACAGGAGTCCACAGGTACTGTTTCCCGCATGGCTCTTTATATTTTGTATTTCATAGTCAACGAACAAGCCCTTTTTTATTGGGGTAGGTTAATTTCCCATGAAATCTCTTCCCAATTGTCAAGCTACAAGAGGAAAAAGAAATTTTATATGTCATCCTATTTAGTTTTTGCAATAGCACATTCATGTCAATTTCCGCAACTATCTCTGTCCAAAAAAGTCAACTGTGAATTCCACCCAGTAACGTTCTGGTACCAGGCCTTGTGGAAGCACAAGGCTTCCCACTAATTTTATGAGGTTTTTAATGGCTTCCTGTCTGTTTTCAAAGTTTTGTTGTTAGGAGAAAATGCTCCCCGCATATCTGAACAGGCAACTAGTTTTTTGCACAATAAGGGGACACTCCAACATTTGGATAATTACACTGTCATAAGAATTTTTGGCTCCACGGAACAACATGATCTCCTTCCATTTCACATTACAGACATAATTTTTATTTCAGAAGTAGCACGTCAATACAACTACTGGTTCCATCTATTCCAAAGGAAGAAAAAAAACCAGTTCATTCCTCTGCCTTGGAAAATAGGGGAGTTCGTCTTGAAAAACATCAACAAAATTGACAATTTCACAGCACATTTTAGCATCTCCAACCTCAAATATGTTGAAGACATAAGAGGATTCGACCCCTATGATATTTTTAGACAACATTTACAATCACTTGGCCTCGAAAATTATTTTATAAATAAACACCTGCCCAAAAACAGAGACAGTGACGGTCCTGCCTCTAATACCGGCGACATAGAGACAGTGCAAAGCTGCACTAAATTGTACATGCAACAGGGGAAAGGCCCCAGTGACAAGAGTATTCAATCCACAAATACCACTCCAAAAAGTACGAAATCCCAGAGCATCGCTCCAATGGCCCATCACAGCAACAAAGAAACCCAGAGTTCTTCAAACAGAGGAGGAGATAACGACCCTCCTCACTCTAAAATTGATAGTTCTCACAAGATTCCAGTAGAGAAGAAGAGGAAAAAAAATGTGGGTCAGGCAAAAGAGCTGGAAATTCAGAGTCAAAACATGGAAGTTGACACTGATCTGGATGCCATGTTCCCCTTCCTTGATCAACCCCAATACGAAATCCACCATAGCCATCCAATGGACATATCTGTTACCCAAAATTTTGACAAAGATGAATCCTTCATGTTCCAAAGCGTTGTTTTTGATAGCCAGAACAAAAGATTGATATTTGAGAAAAAAAATGTTAAAAATATCAAAGGCAAATCTCGTTCAGAGGTTGACGTTGCCAACATGCGGCCATCCCAAATCTGTCAACTTCACACCGCGACCAGAGAAGCACTTCATGATTCCATTGGATGCATTGAGAGCCAAAATGCCAAACTGAAGGAACGAGTCAAGGAATTGGAAGACGCTTTCATTCCTATGCCATTGCTTGTCGATCCTTTGGCAATAGCCATGCCTGGCACCCCTGCACCCAATGTAAAAGCATCCTCCACCCTACTCACATCCTGTAAAGGATATGTGGAAAACAATATCAAAAAAAGAATGGAACTGGCTACCCAGGCGTGGAAAAGATCACAAACCATCGCTTCCCTTGGAACCAAGGCACATAGCTTGCTCGAGATTTTGCAAGCTGAATTAAAAGATGAAGAAAATTTATTTTTAAAAATGGTCATCCCTTTTGGCAAGATTGTCAACAATATGACAGAAACAAAAAGAAGAGAAGAAGATCTTCCATCCAAAAACTGGATCGGCCAATTGAATGCATGTTGGAAACAAAAAGTAAAGAACCTACGTCTCATTGTTCAGTCATGTGAACAAGCCATAGCGAAGAAAGATAAATTATTCACAAAGCTGTCAAATATAGACTTAGCAGGGAAAACTGACGACTTCCAAGACCCCCTGTTAATCGCAAACTCCTTGTCCTTAACCAGACAAGAGTTCAATAAATAGGTTGTTATGTTGAATACCTTGTCTCTCGAAAAGTTTTACAGCATCCTTCAATTTGATCAAACTCACGTCCATGAATGGCTAGTCAAATATGCAGTACAAAATGAGGAAATTCATTAGGCTCTCTCTAATCTTTCTATCGACTTCCAGGAATTAGAAAATGAAGTTTTCAGCATCAAAATTTGGAATGAGATCAGCATCGCCTCAATGAGAAGATTCATTGAAGAATGGGTTGAAAGTCAATTGAAACATGCCGCCAACGAAAGACAACAGGCAGTTCCCGACATTCCAACAGCCGTGGAGAACATCCTTGAAACTGCAATCGTCGCCGACATCAATGAAATGGAAGCCGCAAGAAAATAGCCAAAGCGCTCATATGTACCCTCACTGTAAGTTTAGTCATCTCATCTTTCTTTGTTTCTCAACCCTATTATTCCACTTTCTTAAATACAGATGTATAGGCAAACACTTATACCTTTCCATTTATTTTATTTTGCAGTTATTGCACTCTATCTTCTTTCCACAATCCTGTTTCTTGTACATATTTCTCTAATGGTCTGCGGGATCCCCAATCCCAGTCTACATGACAAATGCATTGAAATTCCGGTTTATATGTAACAAACTTTAATTTTTTGGTATATTTCAAAATTTGCAGTAGTATGTAACAAACTTTCATTTTTTCACATACTTGAAAAAAAAATGCATTTAAATTTTTATATGTTACAGACTCTATTCTTATCTTTCCGTATTCTATATAACAAATGCATTTGTTTTTTAATATGTTAGACTTTTATTCTTATCCTTCAACGGTATGTATGGCAAATGCATCTACTCTTTTATATGTTACACACTTTTCTTTTTTTATATATTTCAAAATAAATGGAGTTCAACAATGCAAGCGTCATTTACATATACCCCATGTTCACAAATGCATTAAAATTTTAATATTACTTATCTCCTATTAATTTTATGTCATCATATATTTTTATCTTTCACCAATCCATATGGAAAATGCATTTAAATTTCCAAATTTAATCTTCCATTGTCAAAAAAAATTTTACTTTGTTATATACTTTCAAAAAAATTAGGTTTGTTATATACTTTCAAAAATTAGATGTTGATGTGCCTACCGACCGTCATTTACTTTTGCCCTATCTTCCGTGATATACAATTTGCACAACATATCCTTGATATACATTTTGCACCAAACACTTTGTTTCATTTACAATTCGACCCCATTTTCCACAATTTGCTTCCTAACCTCCTTGGTAGGGACTACGCTGCCACGCAGCCTTGTTTCATTTAGGGAAGCTTTTGAAATAAAAAAGAATAAATATGATTTAAAAAAAAACTTTTCTCACTTTAAATTATGAGTGTTTGTTTGATTAAATATGCTTTGACTTTTTCTATGGGAAATTTAAAGTAGTCACATTAGAAGAATGCTCTCTGAAATATTTTTAGGAATTGGAGGGAAAAGAGTATGTTTTGGTCATTATTTTCTATAATTACTATTTTTAGTGGAATTTTAAAATTCCAAGTGTTGATGCATATGTTTTTCTTTCTATGGGAAATTTAAAGTAGAAGAACGTCGCTTGAATTTTTTTTAGAAATTGGAAGAAAACAAGTATGTTTTGGTCATTATTCTTTTCATTTACTATTTTTGTCTGAAATTTTAAAATTTGACAATAAATTTATGAAGCATTTGGTACCAGTGAAAGATTTATCTCTGATTTCTTGGTACAACCGAGCTTATTTTTTTTATTGAAATCTTTGAAGCAAAAATAAATAAAAGATTTTACAAAATTGCTTTAATAGCTTTCCTGGTAGTATTTGTATTTCAAAATTTCAGAGTGTTTTCCCATGTTTATGTTTCTATTTGTCAGAGAAGAAGAAGAATTTAAATTCGTTAGAACTCAAAGAAGGTTGACTGAAATATATCCTTAGAAAGCATAGGAAACAGATTGTATTTGAACTATGTTCTTCAAATATTTTGTTTGATTATAAAATAGCTTTTTAAATGATTGGAAATCTTTAGTGGTTTTGGTAGTCCTTTTGGCTTTTTGTTTTGATGCAGCCTGCATTTAATAAAATGTAAGATTAATAAGGTAGTGATTTGTGTTTAAGAAACTGCTTGTTTGATGGTGTTTTGTGGTAAATTATGTGTTTTTCCTACTCATGTCACG
>ML851400.1:39425-49569 GCA_009831015.1 Picea engelmannii
TGAGGAAGAGGTCAATGAATGTGTATAACATTCTGAATTTATTGCAGGACTGCTGATGAGGGGATGTGCAGAAAAAGAGACCACGATGGAGGTGGAAGGCACCTGAAAAGGGTGGCGTTAACTCCCACCGAGAATTAAATATCGTATTTTGAATCCACTGGCCCGGAGAACCAAAAGCGGCTCGTTGGCCCTGAAATTCAATGCCTCGCAGGCTGGTAGGTGGAGGGCTTGATGAGGGATGGGATGGTGAACCGCCCATACGTAGATCCATCAGGCCTGATCGCCGTGAGGGTAATCGTGCCACACGCAACCTTGCGAGAGGATAAGGTGTATGGAAGAAGTGATTAGGAGGGGGAAGACGCGAGGGGAACTCTGGCCGTTTTTACACAGAGTGAGTGATAGCAGAGAGGGAGGATTGCAACCTTCGCTCCTGGTCACTGACAGACAGAGAAACGTAGTCTCAGAGCATCGTGGTCTCAGCTCGGGGGTGGCTAGTGGTAAATCCCTTGGGATTCGTTGAGCCTACGACTGGGTGGAAATGAGCACCCCTCTCAGTAGTCACACCCACTTCGGGTATTATTTATGATAAGTGTTTTATATATATATTGCATCTTGAAATTCATAGACTAGTATATGCATATATATGCTCATAAAACTGTCAAATTATGAATGATTTCTGTGTAATAATGTCTGTGCAGTGTTTGATGAGAATGAATAGATATATGCTCATAACAGAGGAAACCACACATGATGTGCGTGGATGAAGCAATTGTATTTATGCCTAGATTGAACTAAGTTAGGTCCCCAACCCATTCTTGGGAAGTTGTTTCTGTTATCTGTCTTAGGGATAATCGGTACAGATCTCTTCATAGAGATTTCCCAGAAGAGGGGCTTGAACGCACAAGTCGTAACAACCCCGTATAAAGAGGAATGACCCTCTTAAATCCCAAAGTAGCAGCATAGGGATAAGTATTGATCAATGGATGATACCCTGTCAGAGAGTCTGTAGTCATTCACGATCACTGAATCGAGGGAATAAACGAGGGCGTTAAGTGCCATTAAACCTTTTCCCTCTATCTTCGTGAATAGAGAGGAAATCTGAATCGTAGAACCCAGACTCCATGAGAACATCTGGACCGTTGGTTTTTCCACGTCCAAAGAGCAGTGGAAAAGGGGGGGGGGGTGTGGCATCGGGACCGATCTGAACCGTCAGATCTTAGTTAGGAAACTCGACAGTCATTAGATATATAGGGAGATAAACGAGGGTTAAGCCCTCGTGAATAGGGGGCAAAGAGGATTTGATCCGTCCATCCGAGGAGGACAAGTGGCAGAGATCCATGGATCTCGCTACCTCGGAGGTTCGCGAGGTAAGAGCCCAAAGTTTGGATGCTCCAAGTCGCAAGTGGTGAAGCCACGAGAGGATCCGAGTCATCCATCTGAGGAGGACAGGTGGCAGAGATCCAGGGATCTCGCTACCTCGGAGGTTCGCGAGGTAAGAGCCCAAAGTTTGGATGCTCCAAGTTGCGAGTGGCGAAGCCATGAGAGGATCCAAGCCGTCCATCTGAGGAGGACAAGTGGTAGAGATCCAGGGATATCGCTACCTCAGAGGTTTGCGAGGTAAGAGCCCAAAGTTTGGATGCTCCAATTCGTGAGTGGCAAAGCCACGAGAGGATCCGAGCCGTCCATCCGAGGAGGACAGGTGGCAGAGATCTAGGGATCTCGCTACCTCGGAGGTTCGCGAGGTAAGGGGCCAAAGTTTGGATGCTCCAAGTTGCGAGTGGCGAAGCCACGAGAGGATCCGAGCCATCCATCCAAGGAGGACAGATGGTAGAGATCCAGGGATCTCGCTACCTTGGAGGTTCGCGAGGTAAGAGCCCAAAGTTTGGATGCTCCAAGACGCGAGTGGCGAAGCCACGAGAGGATCGAGACTGTCCATTTGAGAAGGACGCGTGGCAATCATTAGCGCCATCGAGAAAAGTCTCGATAAGGAAGACATCCATCAGCGTTTGGCTCATCGGGATATCAGGAATCTCGGTGACAAAGTGTTCATGCACTTTGGTTTCACGAACCGCGAAATAGCGAGGAGCAGTGAGAACCATCCATCCTACAGGACGCGTGGTTGAGATCGAAGAAATCAGGAATCTGTGCATCGAGAAATCAGGGGTTCTGTTGATGAGAGGTTTGGTGAATTTTGACACGCGAAACCCTGAACCCCAATAAGAGATAAGACCGTGGTCACAGGTTAACAGTCATATGGTTCAAGGCTTATAGTCAGGAGGGCTAACGTGAAAGGAGCGCGTTGGGATTCGAGGAATCATGAGTTCCAGGGGTGAATGTATTTGACATCGCAAACCCCGAAACCCTAATGAAAGGATATGATTGTGGTCATAAAGAGGGTGGTTGTGTGGACCAAAAGGTCTAGTCCAGGGGACTAGCGGAAGCTGACGTCATATCGGGATATCGAGGATTTGGAGGACAAAATTTTATGTATTCCAACGTTGTGATATTCAAAACCCTGATGGACGGGAGAGATTCTGACGGAGGATCTCTGAGTCTGTCCTGACCGTTAGATGTGGAAATAAGACGTTGACCTAAGCCAGGACGCGGTTATGCTTTAGGATAAGTAGCGGGTAGATCTGGACGGTCAGAGTCCACCCGCCCAGATCTATGGCTGAGGATGCATTCCGGAGCCCCCTTTCCATTCTATCTTTAATGGGGGGGGTTTGGAATTGGACATGCAACTCTCGAATGGTCGATATTTACTCACCGTGATCAACGACTTCCCAGTAGATTCCGGATCCCCCTTGCCATTCTACTTTTAATGAGGGGGGGGGGGGNAAGTGGGGCCCTTCCTGTTAGGATGACCACCGTGTCACATCCTCCTCTCGCCACCTATATTACACCCAAACGCACGACCGGGCTTGTTCCCATTGGCGAATTCTCTATCCTCGATGAGGTCTATTCCTATTGGCCATCTGCTGACCCCGTGGGAATCCATCCCTATGGGATGCATGTTATCCCTGGTGGGATTCGACGGTTGTAGAATCGAGTGTGTAGATATTACAGTAGCCAAAGCGTGAAATACCAAAGATGTTGCGTTCAACTTGAACCATGAACATGTCCCACGATCACATGGGGATGGGATAGGAGGGAGATAGAGCCGGCTTACGCTGGATCTCCTTGGTTATTTAAGGGTTCGATTCCGACAGAGGATCGAAAAAATTTGATTTAGGTAGCAGGTGTGTTACACGCCGGTTGATCTCGAGCCACTCCCCCCACCACTAAGGTGAAAACTAGACCAGAAAGTGTCTTTTGTAGTGACCGGGCTCTAGGAAACTATGCCCGACTCATCTCCAAGAGGAGAACATTTGATTCCAGAGGAACCAATCATTTCTAACCTTAGAGTGAAATCTCTTGGTTCGTATAACCCTCCAATCACTGATCTATCGACACCCAACATCATACAGGTTCAACCTTACGAGTGTCAGGTAGTGTCACAAGCAACAATGGAAGAAAATGCTGCTACTTCTTCACATAATACTCATATTTCCTCTATGACTGTCACTATAGGGGGTGTTCCTCCTCCTAACCAACTATCGTCAGTCCGAGCCACTATGGTATCGACTTCCTCTACCTCGGGCAATGGTTTGATTCCATCTATGGCGACAATCACTACTCCTTTCACTCAGAGTGCGACAGGCCCTCCGTTCTCATAACGAATGCCTGGCTTCGGTACGATCAATGTACTTTCTTACTCCACTCTACAAACTTTAGGGCTTAGGGTATGGAGCTCCAATGCTCCTCTGCAAGGATCTATGGGGGGCACTTCACCTTCCTATAACGCTTTCCCTTACGGAGGGGGTCATATACCTCCTTCGTCCCCTTCGCTCGGCGGTGCTCACCAGCATTCTGTTAGGCCAAACATAAACTACAATTCATTTGGAGTAGGGAGTCAAGGAATATCTTCTTATATCATGCCCATAAGTTCGACACCATTCTCTTTTTTCAGCGCATTTGGTAACAACACTTTCTCGTCAACTACTATCTCGGCCGGGGGAAACCCCGGTTATGGACAACAAAATCCTGTATAGAGTACTATTCCTGCATAGAGGAAAAACTTAGGAATTCCTTCCTCACAAGGACCTTGGAATCCATGGTAGGGATCAGTCCCCTTTTCAGGGATGTCGATCGAGGGCAACCCCTTCCATAGTCAATGGAACCCCGGGCAAGGCTCAACACCTATGCTCGTCGGATCAGCAGGGGGAAACCCTTCCCAACATCCTTGGAATGTGACGCAAGCCTAGCCCTTTATGTCCTATTACGGGAGTCAAACGATGACATATTAAAAAGCACATAATCTGTATGTTGGTCATGGCCATGGTTATTACCAGAACCCTGGCCAACAACCTAAGTTTTCTTGGCAACCTAGTGCTAGCCAAACTCCAGGCTCCTTTTTCCTTAGTTATAATCAACAACCCAAATTACCATTTCTAACAACTCTACACTTGCTATACTTGAAAAGGTTATTAAATGACCCCATCTATGATGATCCGCATTGGCATCCTATGCCGACCAAGTTGCCTTCGGACATCCCAAATTTCAAGGCCAATCCTAACAAAGATCCAGGTGATCATGTGACTACCTTCCATCTATGGCACTCGTCCAACTCATTGAGAGATGACTTCGTCTAGTTGCATTTGTTTCAATGCACTCTCATTAGGAGTGTTGCAAAATGGTACATCAAGATCGACCCCTCAATATACTCTTCCTTCGGTGAATTGGCAATGGATTTCTTAAACCATTTCCAATTACCTTTGAGATACAACACTGACATCGAATTGCTGACCAATTTTGAGCAAACAAAAGTGGACCATATCTCAGATCACATCCGAGAATGGAGATGCCAAAAGAGTTTGATAAATGTGCCAGTACCACCAACATTCTTGCTTGAGTGGTTCCTTAAGTCTTTGGTACCTTATATATCCAAAGACATTGCAACCTCGGGGGTCTTTTCATAAGAAGAAGCAATAATGAGAGCTCAATAGCTAGAGCTGATTTACTCTCAGTCTGGTTTACTTTACAAAGTTTTTCCAGATGTACCAAGTTCGATACCTGACAAGACCAGACATAGATCTAGACCACATGCCAATGGAATTTTTGGTTCAACGCAAGAAAATCCCATTGATCAGCTAACAAATCAATTGCAGTAATTGTCAATACATTAGACATCGGCCAACTAGACCACTGGTTCAGCTACTCCCCCTACTCAAACATCATATGTATAAAGTGTGAAATTGACAAACCTGAAGGCCACCCAACAACGTGATGGAAAGAAGAAACAATGAAATAAGGTTTAGGTGGATAAGAAACCTACCAATAATGATTGAAGGGGAAACACTAAAAATAAGAAGTCAAAGTATCCATGTAATCTTTGCAAGGAAGACCACTCGACACACCAGTTCCCTTGGCTTGCGAAGGCCGGGAAGTTATTGGCACAACAACAGTTTGCCATGTTAACGAACCTGTTTCCACATGGGAAAAATCTAACTCAAGCCTCTTTAAGTGCAGAAGGGGCCAATCAGGGATCCCCTCTATCTACAAGTAGTCCTTCATCCGTGAATGTGTACATGATGGAAGGTAGTGTTGAGATAACAACTAGGACACGCAACTACAGAATGCCAAAAACCTCTAAGAAGGGTAAAGAATATGAAAACCCACATCTTCCTCTCCATATTGAGAGGACGTTAGGTGAAGCAATGACACACATCCTGAAAGGAGTGTTCAAGAAATCTTCTCACAACCCAAACACAAGGGTCGTCCAGAATTACTTTGTGGTGGAGGATTTGTCACAAACCCCTTGTGCAATGTCTACTTTGGAAGTCCTCCAGAGAAAGGCCCTATTATCTACCTTAGGATCTTCTAAGAATTGTAATCTGGTAAAGATCATGCTTGATATGACTGACTTAAAACCTCATCTTCCTTACCACATGGTGTTTCAGATAGTAGTGGCTTACACCACGAAAATTTTTACTCAGAACATTTTTTGCATGGTGGTTGATGAGGGCGCCTCAACATGCGTGATGTCTTTGGTGTGTTGGAAGGCCATTGGCCAACCCATTTTGTCTCCATCACCTACTCTTCTTACCTATTTCAACGGTCGTTCGTTCTGACCACATGGAATCATCCCCTCTTTTTCTATGCAATTAGGAGGGAAGACCGTCTGCATAGAAGTTGAAGTGGTCGATGCGTCTCTTGACTACAATCTCTTGTTAGAAAGGAGTTGGACCTACGCTATGCAAGAAGTGGTCGTGACAGTTTTTTGGGTCTTGATGTTTCCACATGAGGGCCAGATCATGACCATTGATTAGTTATCCTTCTCCCATCCTGACCCTTCATCGGGGGTATCCACGGTACCGATGATCGATAATCCTCAGCCTGAGATCGTCAACATAGGGGTTGGTTTATGCCCACCTTTGGTGGGTATCTTCTATTACCCGCCTCCAACCGACAATGTCCATTACATGTCGTATGTCCTCGACCAACCTAGGGTCAAAATATTTCAAATCTCATTGTTTCACACGACTTACTTTAACGATCTGTGGACTCTTCCTTCCCCATTAGCCATGATGGAAGGGATAGGGCACCATGGCATGGCCATGCCTTTGTCCATGATAGAAGTTGTGTACTCTATATTTCAACAAGCTTCCATCGACCCTGATATGACTCTCGCATAGGAGTTAGATCCAGTTCTCGAGCCTACATGGGCTCAAGGTTCCCTTGCCGATACTGATTCTTTAGACTTAGTCTTTCCCTCTGACGTGGTGATTATTGAGGCAATGACTAGTCTAGACAGACTCTGGGATGATCTTCATCACAGATCTTACTTCCTCCCATAGTTAAGAAGAATTGAAGTAGGTGAATTCACTTTGACTATGACTGGAGATAAGGCTTGTCCTATCAATCCTTTGGCTATGCATGCTATTTACGCTGAAGGAAATATGGAAACCATTGCTCAAACAATGCCTATTGATATCTCCATAATCCCTTGCGTCGTGGAGAATATATTCGTCAGAAGGGAATTCTCCCTCGAAGAGATTAAAATCTACACAAATTTATTTAAAGAGTTCTGTGACGTGTTTGCCTGGTCTTACGAGGAAATGCCAGGCATAGATCCAAGAATTGTTGAACATGAAATCACAACATATCCTGATGCTAAGCCGGTCTGGCAGAAGCTTCGTCCAGTCAATCCTAGGAAAGAAACTGCTATTAAGGCTGAAGTAGAGAAACTAATCCAAGTGAGTTTCATCTACACCATCCAATTGACTCAATGGGTGTCAAATATCATTCCACTCAACAAAAAATAGGGTATGATTCATGTATGTACAGACTTCCATGATTTGAACAAGGCCTGTCCAAAGGATAATTTCCCTAGACCATTTATTGACCAGATATTCAATGAATGCGAAGGTTGCAAAGCCTTTTCTTTCATGGATGGTTTTTTGGGACATAATTAGATACAGATCAAGCCTGAATACCAACACAAAATCGCTTTCATCTATCCATGGGGTACATTCTCTTATCGGAAGATGCCTTTTGGTCTGGAAAATGTTGGAGCTACGTTTCAGCAGACCATGTCTTTTGCTTCCCACAATCTCAAACACATAGTTGAGGATTATCTCAATGATTTATCATCACGATCTCGTAAGAGAAATGATCATATGTCACACCTATGACTTATCTTTGAGCGATGTCGCTACTACCGTATTCGCTTGAATCCAAACAAATGAAGCTTTTGTGTAACATTGGTTCGTTCGTTAGGTTTCATAGTTTCAACAACAGGGATCATGGTCGATCCTCTAAAGGTTGAGGCAATAGTTCAGTTTCCTCCCTCGTGCACAATCCCTCAAATTCAAAGTTTATAGGGAAAAGAAAACTTCTTACGACGTTTCATCACAAACTATGCCGATATCACAAAGGGTTTCATGTGTTTACTGAAGACGGGTGTTCCTTTTCTTTGGGATGAAGTCGCTCAGTTCTCTTTTGAAGCATTGAAACATGCCCTCACGTCTACCCCTATGCTTCAACCACCCAATTATAATAAAGATTTCTTATTGTACTTGGCCGCTGCGGAGTCGACCATCGGTATGGTCTTGGTTCAGAAGGATGATTTGCTCTCAGAATATGTGATTTATTGCCTGAGTCGAGGCTTGGTTGGACCGAAACTCAATTATTTCCACATTGAAAAACTTGCATTGGTAGCAGTTCATGTTGTCCAATGGTTCTGTCATTACATCTTGCTTCACAAGACCACCATCATTGTCATTGTGAATCCGTTTCAATACGTGTTGATAGGACATGTGATCGACAAAAATATCAGTATATGGATAGTTATCCTCCAGGAATTCGACTTGGATTTTGTCTCGGTGAAATCCAAAAAGTCGTTGGTCTTTGTGGAAATCATCTTGAAACTTTTGGTTGAATCAGGAGATGTTATACCCAAGGAGTCGCCTATCAAAGGAGACATGTTTTTAATCATGTCTTTGGACCCTTGGTATGGAGATATACTAGTCTATCTCCAGACTTTGAAATTCCCTACCTCTGCTTCTTGTGATGAGCGTCGTTGTATATGCCATAAGGCCAAGAACTATCTCATCCTAGAGGACACTCTGTATCGTCGAGGGGTATATTGCATCCTTCGTCGGTGTCTCACTCATGAAGAGGCAGAAATCGTGCTTAACTATTGCCACACTGGAGCATGTGGCAGTCATTTTTCTGGGTTGGAAACAACCCAAATGATTCTATGAGCTGATTACTTTTGGGCGACATTAATCAAATATTGTGTTGAATCAGTCAAGAAGTTCCACCCATGTCAGATATTCTCTTAGAAGATGAGGGCACACCTCGCTCCCATGTTTCCCATCATCACAGTTGGTCCCTTCACCAAGTGGGGGATTGATTATGCTACATGCAACCCTCCTTCCACAAGGGGGGACCATTATATCATCGTAGCAGTAGACTACTTCACGAAGTCGGTTGAAGCTATGCAAATGTTTAAATATGATGGTGAGACAACAACTCTCTTTTTGTTTAACCAAATAATAGAAAGGTTCAACGTCCTGAGAGAGATTGTCACTGACCATGGTAGTCACTTTCAGAACAAAATGATGTCTGAGTTAACATAAAATCTTGGATTGAGGCAAGAACATTCATCACCCTACTACCCACAAGCGAATGGTCAGGTGGAAGCTGTGAATAGATCCATTAAGACTATTTTACAATGAACGATCAATTCGTCCAGGTCAAATTGACATTTGATGTTGTACTCATCATTATGGGCCTACCAAACATCTGTTAATACTGCAACCGGTTTCTCACCTTTTCAAGTCGTTTACGGGCTGGAAGTAGTCTTTCCTATAGAGTGTGTTGAGACCCAAAATTGACATCCCCATTACCTTATTATACTCTGCATATATACCTTTTTGGCTTACCTAAAGCTTGGGTGAATGACAAGAACGCTACCATTATCCAGTGATAAGGTCATAAGGTAAAGTATGGTTAATTCATGCATTTTGTGGTTTATTGAAGTTAAGGAATTAAATATTTCATGTACTAATGCTTCAATTTACCATGTATAATCTTTGAGCTCTAGATATCCAACCTTCTTGTACCAACTCAGCTATCCAGTACTTTTGCACCAAGACTGCCATTGTCTGAATCTGGTACTAAAATCTTATCCATTGCGATCTGGTACCAATGGTCGTGGACTGTCGTGATTCAGTACCACCATTTGTGCACTGTTGTGATCCGGTACCATCTACCTGGCATGATCCAGTACCAATATAGAGAACTGAATGTACCAAGTTTAACTCCAGATCGCCCAAGACAATTGGTGGATGTTTATTTTCTTTAGCAAGGCTATGTTAGAATAGTTTGTTGATTGCCTCATCCTCATGCACTTTGTGTCACGAGGATGAAGCTAAAAGATGTAACCAAATAATTAAATTTAAACATTTGACTGATTTGCAAATCATTTCATCTCCTTGTGTTTCACGACTAAGACTATTAAATAGTCGTGGCAAGGATGGTGGAAGTGTAGGAGAGTTAGCATATTACTAGCATGTGAAACAATGTATGATATTGCAGG
>ML851402.1:10009-24009 GCA_009831015.1 Picea engelmannii
AAACCTTTTAGATTGTTATTCTTATGAATGAGGGATTTGAATTTGAACCTAATAGATCCAAGCACTTTCCCATATAATCTTGACACCTCAACCACTCAATATGTCTTCTTCTATCAAATCGTAAAAACCTAAATAAAATTCTATTGTCCAACCATCTAGTCCTAGACTTTTGGTCTTCTATATATTTTTTTATAACTACCATGAGTTATCTCTTTGATACCTTTGCTTCTACATCTTCATTTTTCTCGTGATCCATAAAACTAGGAAAAAAGGATGCCATTTTTACAATCTCTTCAATAGTTCCCCTAATAGGTTCTTTGTATATATTTTGGAAGTGTGAAACCCCCACCTCCATAATATCCTAAAATCTTTTGACTTTTGTTCAATCCTCCTTTTCCACCTCCCAATTTATGTTAATGTATTTTTATTTTTTCTATTATTTACATAATTCTAAAATAACTTAGCATTGTCATCCCCATCTAATAACTAGACTATCCTACTTTTCATTCTCCATTTTGCTTCCTCCCACTCCAAACAACTTTCTCTTTTTCTCCTCCAATGCCTTTAATGTTTTCCTTTATCCTTTGAAAAATCACCTCCTAGCATTATGATAAAACATTTCTACAGTCTAATCCTCCACCTCCTTCACATATTTTTAGGAATTTGGGAAATTAAGATTTGACCATTCTCCCATAACCCTCTTAACTGCTTTTAGACTTTCATGAAATTAGAATGTGGTTGGGTCTTGATTAGATGGATCATACTTTTTCTAGTTCTATAGAACCAAACTTCTAAATTCATTCATCTCTAACTATTTGGGATTGAATTTAAACAAACTTAGAGGTTTATTCTCATCTTTTTTGTATTTGGAGCAATACTGGGGGAAGATATTTAGCACCGCCTTCCCCCACGCTTTCAACCACGCAAAACATGTCCAATATTTTTGAAACCCCTTCATCTCTTATCCTAATATTTCTCAAGGTTGATACCAATTTCAATGGTGCCACGACACATAATCCCATTCCATTAACCAAATGAATGAAGTACTATGTCATTGGATCAACCCTTCCATTAATACCCCATACTTCTCCTCTTTTATGGTGAGATTGGGATCCTCACCCAAGATTATGTTATCTCCTCTAAGAACACCCTAAGCATTTAAATTATCCCATAAAGGTTTTCTATCATCATAAGGACCATACAAATTGAGTTTGGAAAAGGCCTTCTTTGATTCCGTTGACCACTATTTTGTGATTAGACCTGCATTAAGAAGATAAAAGATATAAAGTTATAGTTATTCCATCATGTAATTAACCACCTCAATCTCCCATTTCAGTTTAGGGAACACAAATTACATTCTTTTAAGAAATAAGATAAAATTTCCTCTTCTTTTCCCTCTTCACACATAGTTTCCCAAGTGAGGATCATCACAGATTTGAATTGTATAACCAACCTATTATGAGCTATGTTTTTGTGAGATCACCTTTCCCCCCTCGTATTTAGGGATAAAATAATCATGGGTTAACCTCGAGTGAGGCAATCCCTGCTCTAAGGGTCCCCTTGATTGTATATATCTTGCCTTCCATAATTTATCTTTCCACTTTTTTGGCTAGGGACATGAAACATTTTCCACCTATTGTAATTTAGTGATCATGATCCATGCCAAAACCCCCTTCTATATCCCTATGTTTTGATATGGATTCTCCTTTTCTTGGCCACAATTTATGTCTGCAAGGTTTCCACCATCATCATCTATATTGGTTAGCAACATGAAACTTAAAGAAATATTGACAGGTCCAGGGGACTTGGATTCCACAGACCCTATTTTTTCTGCCAAGGGAGAGGAAGGCCTAATCTCTTAAAGAGGGCTCACCTCTTTCGATTGATACAAGTTTTCTAAGAGGGGGGACTTACCCCAAGACTGACTTCTTTTCCATTTTCATTCCCATGGCCAATATTACCCAAAAAATATTTACCCAAAATAATCTTTGATGATGTATAATTCTCACAAAGAGATAGACCAAAATCATTATTAAATTGATTAACTTCTTCTCTAGCTACCAAAACTATGTTGTGCTTCTTGGAAGCTAACTGTAAAGATACTAGAGAAGCTTGGGAGTACTTTTTAAAGAAATGAGCATATAAGAAATGACAATGGAAACCGTTGACCGCGAGTAATTTGGGTTGGCGTCAGGGGGATGGATGATTGATCTAGGTGGATATCGGTGGCCACCCACCTATTCCATTGGATCAAAGCACAATTTCCATTTTTGTACTTTTTTTTCTAGCTTTTTAGATCCTAAACTTCTGGGGTTGTTTTGAGGCCCTAAACAACATTTTTTGGGCCCGCCACAATGAGATTATTAATGGAGTTAGAGTGTGACAAAAAAATATGTAGTCCTCTAATATACCTTTCCAATGGGCTATCGTGCGCCTAAAATGAAGATCGTATGCAAAAGTTATGACCCCGAGAAGTTGATGTACCAACTTACCCCATTGGGGTCCACATGACTTTTGGCGCTTCATCTCCTAGGGTTAGGTTTTGGGATGTTCAGGGTTTTCTCATTTATGTTTTATGTTAAAAAGGCCTTTGGAGCCTCATTTTAACCAGCTTCTTGCGAATGAGCGTAGCCGACACATCTCTTCTCAGAGATAAGCTACCACCATTCTAGCTAGCTTGTGTGATTTTGCATTTTACAATCTTTTGTATTTTAGACAGTTATTAATAGAACATGAGATTTACTGTATTATTGTGTTCCTTTCCATATCTATATGTAATTGTTTGTTATATATATGTTTTATCTTTTCCTTCATATCGTTCCTAAAACAATTTGGATTAGTGGTATCATAGCGGTCTGCTCCTTGTTGTCCTCAATGCATGTCCCCGACGAGGTCAGGGTATAGAGAGTTGGGTCTCGAGATTGTATCTCTTGAGGACAACCACTCTCACATTCCCAATATACTTTCCTTGGTGGAATAAAAGAGGGATTACTGGACAAGATATCATTTCAAATTGTTGCTCGAGGAAGCCCTCGCGTGATAGAGGAGCGAGATGATGGATAGTTTCACCCAGATCCTTTGACGACTACCAACAACAACGAATGTACCTTCAACCAAAAATCACTTCGGAGGTGTGAGGCCCTTCAAGGTACAAGTTAACTTTGATATTCCTTTATTTGAAGGCCGGATGGATGTCGACGCTTTGGAAAAATGGTTAAATCTGCTAGGGGGTTATTTCTCCATTCACAATTTTTCCAACAATGAAAAAACCACCGTCGCGCTCCTTAAGGCCCTTCTCCATGTCAGAGATTGGTGCGAGACTTACTGTGAGAAACATGTCGAGGATGAGTATGGAATTTTTGGGCCAGGACCCACTTGGGTGGATTTTGTTAATGCCCTCAAGGAACAATATTACCTTGTTGGAAGTTATGATGACCAGTACACGAGATGGACTACATTGCGCCAAGAGAGGGGCCAAATGGTGTTGGAGTTCTTAAATAATTTCCATACCTTGCGCACCAAGTTGGGTATCAAAGACTCTGAGCGACATATGGTCCTAAAATAACGCGGGCCTCTACACTGGTACATCCAAACCAAAATGGAGTTTTTGGACATCTTGTCATTAGGAGTCACTTATCAATACGATGTCAAAATCGAGCAGAAATTCAAGCAGTAGAAAAAATGGGAGTTTGTATCTACAAATCCACAACAAACAAAGTATGGTAAGGGTGGCCCTAACTCCTAGGCCAAAGGATAGAGCAAGGATGGCCAACCCCAGGATAACCAGCCCAAGCCACCAACAAAGAAGGGTAATGGGAAGTCGAAGAAGGCCACTGGAAAATGGTGTGAGTTCCACAAAATTGCTTTGCACAATACCGATGAATGTCGCTCCAAATAGTTGTTGTTGTCTTAGATGAAAGCCCCAAAAAAGATGTCGACTCAGACTCAGATTCTGAGCCAGAAAAGCGAAGATGTATCATTGATGCAGAACCTAGTGTCACCATTGCTACCACAAAAATCCAACCAAAGGGACAAGCGGAGCATGAAGAAGGGGAGCGTCTTTTCCACTCATAGATATGGGTGAAGAGAACCCCACTCCATTTTTATTGTTGACATCGGTGTCTAGAAGAACTTGATCTTGGCATAGATTGTCAAGAGGTTGAACTTGACAACGACACAACATCCTTATCCCTACATCATCAGTTGGCTCAGTCGTGGACGAGACATCTACGTAAGCCAACAATGTCGCTTGCACTACAACATCAAACCCTTCAAAGACGAGGTATTGTGTGATGTTTCCACACTTGAAGTTTGTGATGTTTTTCTAGGACAACCATATATGTGGAAACATCATTTTGTTTATGAATCTAGGCCTCGTAGTGTTATTATTACTTTGGGATATCAACTCTACAGGGTACTGGAGGTAGTCCCAAATACTACAATCTCTTTGATCTCTGTGAAGTAGTGCATAAAGGTGGTTTCTTAGACCGGGAGATTTTTCCCCTATATGGTTCGATCATAAGGTGATCGGAAGGCCACCACAACCACCAAAACCTATGCATGGGGTCTCTCTGCCTAACAACAACAGGTGGAAGAAATAATTGAGGAGTACAAAGACATATTCACCTCGCTTACTGGGGTGCATGTGCACTATCAGGTAAAGTACCCAATTGATATGACACCCGATGACCCTCTACCTAATGGCCCTATATACTACCATTATGTTATGGAGAATGAAGAAATCAAACGCCAAATCCAAGAGCTAATTCTAAAGAGCCACATTAGACCCAACGCTTCACTTGGTGGGAGCCCAATTGTTCTAGTACAAAATAAGGACGTGACATGGTGACTTTGTATTGATTACAGAGCCCTAAACAAGATCACAATCAAGAATTGATACCTAATTCCCTAGATTGATGATCTTCTCGATCAACTCAAGGGAGCCAAGTTTTTCAGTAAAATTGATATGAAATCAGGTTACAACTAGGTGTCGATTGAGCAAACTGATGTGTGGAAGACAACCTTCAAGTCCAAAGAAGGTTTATTTGAGTGGTTGGTCATGTCTTTCAGCTTGACTAATGCCTTGAACACAATAATGTGAATGATGGATGATATATTATGGCCATTCACAAACTCCTTTGCGGTTGTATATTTGGATGACATCCTCATCTTCAACAAACTTGGGAGGAACATTTGGAGCATATTCAACAGGTATTGGGCACCCTCCGAAAACACAGGTTATATGCCAACTTGGAGAAGTGTTCCTTAGACATGTAGAGAATCCAATATTTGGGATGCATCGTGGATGCCTAGGGTGTACATGTGGATCTAGCCAAGATCCAAGTCATCCGCGACTGCCCGACCTCGAAAATATGGATCAAGCTCCGTAGCTTCTTGGGCCTTGCTAACTTCTACTGACAATTTGTGTTGGGGTTCTCCCATATTGCTTGGGCCCTAATCTAAGTGACCAAGGGTGGCATGAAGGCCAAGTTTGTGTGGTCCGTGCCCCAACAGAAAGCATTCAAGGATCTGAAATCTCGCCTCTACTCAACACCAATCCTCATTCTGCCAGACCTGCAACAACCATTTGAGATTGAGACAAATGCTCCAGATTATGCTATCAGTGCAGTCCTCACTCAACATGGGCATCATGTAGCCTATCATAGTGAAACTTTATCTGATGTTGTTCGAATATACCCCAACTATGACAAAGATATGTACTCCATTGTGCAGGCATGCCGACAGTGGAAGCATTACATTTTGGGGAAGCAAACGATCATCCACACTAATCATAAGCCTCTACACTTCATGAAGACACAAGGAAAGTTAGAAAATGACTGCCATCAAAAGTGGTTCATGTACCTGCAACAATTCCACTTGATTATCAAGTACAAGAAAGGTAGCGTTAACCATGTTGCAGATTGCCTTAGTCGACCCTCGGTGGCAGCGCTAACCATAGTTCTCAACTCCTGTGGACATGATACATATGGGTGGCCACAATTATACAATAATGACTCTAACTTTTCTACTTCCTACCATACATTGAGTGCCATAAAAACAATTCCCAACTTTCATCTCCATGAGGGGTTATTATGCCATCTGAGCCACCTTTGTGTTCCTTCAAGTGAGCATGCAAAGTTGATCTAGGAAGCTCATTACAATCGGGCAACGATACATTTTGGTGTAGAAAATATAGTGGTAGTATTGTAGAATCTTTTTGATTGTCCAAAGCTTCGACAATATGTTTGCAAGTACATCATATCCTGCATCGCCTACGCCATTGCCAAGCCCACCATCGAGAAATAGAGGCTATACACTCCTCTGCCTAATCCGAATAGGCCTTGGGATTCCATCTCCATGGACTACATGTCCGGTCTACATTCAACCAATCATGGGAATGACCATGTCTTCATGGTCGTCGATTGATTCTCTAAGATGGTAATTTTGACACCCTACAAGAAGAGCATCACAATTGAGGCCACCGCCAAGCTCTTCTTCACGCATGTTTGGGTTCATTTTGGGATACCACAAACTATTATCTCCAATCGAGACAATATGTTCATGAGCACCTTTTGGTCGAGCCTATGGTTGATGGTGGACACCAAGCTGACCAAATCAACTACCTTCCACCCACAGATTAATGGACAAACAAAGTTAGTCAACATGATAATTATCCATATCCTGCGAATGTATAATTCCAAACATCCATGCACATGGGATGAAATCCTTCCTTATGTTCAATATAGCTACAATAAATCCCTCCATAACTCTATTGGCTATAACCCTTTCCAGGTGTGCTTGGGGTTTCACCATTGGCCCCCATTGACGTAGCTCTTCCCATTGCAATCGCACATGAAGAGTCCTCTCATGCTCATATAGAGGTTGATCAAGCATCCAAATTTGTTGAGCACATCCAACACATCCAACAACAAGTTCATGATATTATGCATAAAGCCAATGCCAAGCACAAAAAATGCCACGGTCAACATCGGGTACCACATAAATTTTAAGTGGGTGATAAGGTATGGTTGCATTTGCAAAAATAATGCCTCACATGACCCCATTGGAAGCTGCACCCACTCTGATACAGGCCTTACACCATCACCAAGGTTGTGGGTGAGAATGATTTTGAATTAAATATTCCTCCTTTTCTTGGATTGCACCCATTATTTAATGTGGAACTGCTCCAACCATATTTTCCACCTCTCCTGGAAACTTTGGATGCGACCAAGCAATTGCTGCCTACATAACTCAATCCTTCTTGCATAGAACATGTGATAATTGATCGGATCATGGATACTAAGACAAAGGACACCAGCCAATAGACTATTAAACTCTTTCGGGTCGTCAAAGCAGGGCAGTTTCTTCATTAGGGCAAGTGGCTCACTAGGAGTTAGGTTCAACAAAAGTTTCCTCATCTGATGCAGGACTTTATGTAATGGAGACCACTGTGTTGTAGGAAAATTCCCCTGCGGACAAGTGAATATCCTCTTGGATTGTAGACCCCTACTACCAAGACAAAAAGATGCTAACATTGGACATTGACATTACTTTAAATGTAGTTAAACTAGTCAAAGGGAAAAGAGGAAGAAAGTACGATGTACCTTTTTTTGAAGCTTGTCCTCGCTTAGTCCAGGCTGAACTTGATCTTCAAGCTCCTTAATGACATATGAAATCCAATAGACAACAAATACAACACATACTTCCTACTCTACCAAGATTAGTTTAAACTAAATTTATCAATAATAGACAAGTATATGCAACCATACAAAAACTTGAAGGAAATAGGCCAAGCATATATTAATGAGAACATTACAAGGCACTTACAATCTGTAGATGTAGTTGGAGCAACCTGACAATGATTTTTGCTGATTATTCTCCTTCTATTCACCATGAGAATGCCTCCTTTTATAGGCTTTGAGAGGCTCAACCACCCTAGTTATATTTGGAATAAGTTGAGGATATGACTCCATCAGTTGTGGCATCTCCCTTAGATGCAACCTAAAGCTTAGATTCGAGCCAAACCAACTCGGATCATCTCTAGTTGTCTTTAGAGATAAGAGGGATTTCTTCCCATGATTCTCTCAACCAATCGACGCTCCCTCAAAAATGGCAACATAGCGTTGCAACATTCCCTTCTAGATGGACAGGGAGCGCTAACACTCCTTGCATATGAGTAGGGGAGCACTGATCTTCCAAAAGTTCATTAAGATGACCATTTCTCAAGGCAAAACATTTTTCTTAGTTTTTCAAATGATGTGGTTTTCCCTTCCAACATGTTCTAGAGGATGTATCAAGTGTTTCCATGGTGTCATTCACAATGTGACATATGGAGAACGAAAATGTGACATTTACAACACTTGTGACAAAAATGCAACACTTGCGATAATGATAATGCGACATTATCAAAGTGAGGAATTTTGACGTGTAACACATTGATTCATAAGGGGGGAGGAATGCTCTAGGTGGATATCGATGTCCACCCACCTATTCCACTGGCTCAAAGCCCAATTTCCATTTTGGTAGTTTTTTTTTTCTAGATTTTCGGGTAATAAACTTTCGGGGTTGTTTTGCGGCCCTCAACAACGTTTTTTGGGCCTGCCACAGTCACATTATATTTAAATCTAGAGTGTGATGGAAAAATGCGTATTCCTTAGATAGACCTTTCCAACGAGCTATCGTGCCCTAAAACAAAGATCATATGCAAAATTTATCACCCCAAGAAGTTGATGTACCAACTTACCCCATCGGGGTCCACATGACTTTTGGTGCTTCATCTCCTAGGGTTAGGTTTTTGGATGTTTAGGGTTTTCTCATTTATGATTTATGTTAAAAAGGCCTTTGGAGCCTCATTGTAACCAGGGTTTTGCGAATGAACGTAACCGACACATCTCTTCTCAGAGATAAGCTACCACCATTCTAGCTAGCTTGTGTGCTTTTGCATTTTACAGTATTTTGTATTTCAGACAGTTATTAATAGAATCCGAGCTATATTGTATTACTGTGTTCCTTGCCATATCTCTGTGCAATTACTTGTTATATCTTTGTTTTATATCTGCCTTCATATCTTTCGTAAAATAATCCAGATCAATGATTTGTGGGACGAGATAAGTTGAAATCAAAGTTAAAGACAAAAGCTGAATTAAATTTGAACCACACCCAAGTCGAAAATGTCGGAAGTCGAGAGAAAGATAACTAATTCAAATGAGAAATCTGCACGTCGAACATAGATTCATAAACCATCAACAAACATTCAAAAAATAGAGCAGGATAAAAGACAAAAGAAACGAGAAGAGTTACGAAATGAGAGGGATCTCTGAAAATCTCATAGAAAACCTACCCAAGTGCGACAGATCGTTGGAGCAACCCTTGAGAGCACCCCAATGACTCCTGGGAGGAGTAGAAGCTTGCAATTGAGTATGGTAGTTGATGGTGTTGAACAATCCAATGACCAAGTCGAGATGGAGATCGACAATTCAGGACCCACAATTCGACTTTCTCCTATTAGAAGTCCTAGCCCGCATATTGTAGACTTCCTTTGACAAAGACTTCACATATATACACAATCACAATGAGTGTCGTGTCAAACTGATAACACTGTTCAAATAAGAGATACAATGCTAATTGAAGCACAAGAAAATGGTGAAAATCTACGAGAATATATACTTCTTCATGTAAGAGATCTCATAGACGTTGCCCTTCTGTCGATTCTACTTTTAGAAGGTTGCAATTCAACAAATAGTGAAAATGAACCATCACAACCTTGTAGAGGAGGATTCGTCAAATATTTAGATAAATCATGTCAGACAGACACCCAAAGCCTAAGCAAAGAACGTGCACAATTAACAATATAATTAATCGAGTCGAAAACCTAGAACCTAACTCAAGAAAGTAATATGACCTCTCAGTCAACCTCGACACAAACTCTTACAATAGTTTCATTTTCAAAGAAATTCCAGAAAGAAAATATGGGTCTAAATCATATCTCGATTTATGAAGGCAAAGAAGACCCTAAGTGGCATTGGTTCGTTTGTGAAATTTTTTGGGACATAGCGGACATAACTGATGAGGACAAAAAAATGGCACAGTTTGGTGCTACCCTTCATGCCAGAGCACTTACATGGTTTATAAATTATACATACAATCAACAATGCTCAAAGGAAGATATAAAGCAAAGCTTCCTCGAGTTCTTCAAAACTCAAGACAACAATCACTTGGTAGCACAAAAACTCAGATAAATTAATCAAAACTTGGGAGAAACAGTTTGAGAATATGATAAGAGGTTTAAATAATTATTAAGTCAAATCCCTTACGCAATCAACAAAAAGATGTTGGTACAATGGTATGTAGTAGGATTACTACAAAAGATAAAAATTACCCTTTCGAATATACGATCTTCAGTCATGCGAAGACATACTGAAAAAAGTACAAAGAATTGAAATGGATGACGAAGGCACCCTATCTTTGAAAATCGCTGAAAAAAGATTGGAAGACAAGCTCACATAGTTAAAACAATCAATAAAAAACATGTGGATTGCATGCGACGAACTTTGGTGTACCATTTGCTCATGCGAGGGTCACACAAAATATTATTGCAAATTCAGTGATGCAATGGACCCAACAATCAGATGTATCCAGATCGAAACATACCGTGATATTTGCGAAGCCTCAACAAATCATGCAACCAGAGACTGCCCGCACAATCTAAGGAATGCACACCTCAAGTGGTGCCATATATGCGAAGAAAATAATCATTCCACTCAGGAATGTCGGCGAAATGAAAATAATAGACCAAATATTCACTCAGTATATCATACACAAGTGGCCAACCAACATGTCAACTAGGCAAATGGAAACAAATATAGAGGTTGAGGTGGTTATCAAGGTCGAGGCAGAGGACAAGGAAATTTTGGTAGAGGATGTGGTAGAGGATGTTATTATTGCTTGAATTGTTGGAAATATTACCATATAAGCCTAGATTGTCCCATCAAAGACGAAATTGATCTCAAGTTCTATAATATTTGTGGAGTATGAGATCATTCCCTAGTGATTAAGGGATTTCCCCCCTATGACTTTGGGTCAAGTCACAACAGAGCAAGACCAAATTTAGAAGACATAAAATACCCTCATATATATCAATGCATACGAGAAATAACTACTTTGAGAGAGAGAGAGAGAGAGAGAGAGAGAGAGAGAGAGAGAGAGAGAGGCCTCACACCTTGAATCCTTCATTCGATGTCAATCCTCGCTCTCACTTTTTGAAACACTCTTGATCTCTGTCAGAACTAACCTACAATAGGAAACCATTAATAGACCGCTACAAGGTAGTTATACATTCAAATAACATATATCATGTGCATAAATTCACCCATATATAAAAGACATTAGCATATAATAAACCAATAAACACACAATAGGAGGGAAAGAGAACTCTTTTATTACCAACAATGTAAGAAAGGTAGTTACAACCTAATTCAACCTTCAACACTGGGCTGGAGCCAACTACCCTAGGTTCCTCCAAAGACCTTCAAGCATCAACTCAAGTGGTAAGGCTCTTCCTTGGATAACTCAACAGGGATAGGAACACACCCTTTAGTTATACAAAGAAATGAAGGAACACTGGAAAAGGCGTTTTCAGGTATGGGATGCTACTCATAGAGTGAAGGGATTAGGGAAAATTGCTAAAAAAATTCCAGCATGATCTTGCACTTTCGTTCTTCTTCCTTATCCATGCCCTCAAAGGTGAATTTATACCATCCTTGATATGTTAAGGAGGTTGAATTATGTTTGGTACGGGCTGAGGGAGGTTGGGAAACAAGCCGAACTGAAATCCCCACCCAAAAAAGGTGGAATTATTTATTTTTTTCCATTTTTCAAGGGCATCCACGGGCTGCAAGCTAACAAGGCACGAATGTACACGTGTTACACAAAGGAAACCCGTAGATACAAGAAAAATTCAAGTTTTTTAGGTGACTTTGATGAGGGAAGTTGGGGTTTTGATTAACAAGCTAGAGGGAAGGGTTGGGCCATGTCACAAATGCATATGTGTGGCAATTTGTGCTATAATACCTAGAGGACTCTCTGATTGTACTAGAAAAAGTTACGAATAAAAGAAATATAAACCTCTTGAACACAATGCCAAAACAAGAGATTTTTAATTTGAAGAACCTTCATGTGGTAACGCGTTTAGGAGTTGGTGAAGATATTTATCCATACCCAACAAGTCAACAAAGGAGAGACTGACATATATACCCCGATCCAAATTAATTTGAAGATTTGAATTTATTTTCCATCACTGGTGAAATTACTCTTCAAACACACCCAGAGATAAATTGTTTTATTGTCAAATGGTCTTCTACCTCCATGTACGTCCCATACGGCCTTCGTATGACTGCATACGGTCTAAACAATGATGAATTCACTCCATCTCTGTATTCAAATATCCATATAGCTTGTGGGAAGCCTCCAACGCCCATGTAAGGTAAGAAATTTAGCCCATGCAATGCAATTGACACATAGACAATGCCAACGGTCTGAAGGGACAAAGAAAATGACAAATGGAAGATGGAACTTGACCCAATAAATCTAAATATTCAATATTAAGTGTTGAGAATGGAACCTCAACTAAGAATTTGCAACATACAATTTCTAATAGCCACAAATCTCATGCCACGAAGGGAAATGGATGGTGCACATTACAGAGATAGAATTTATACAATAATGAAATAAGACATGCCATAAACATGAATATTTTACCCTGAAAACCTAAACGGGAAAATCAACTTCGAATGAGGCTCAATCTATTTCAACAATCTATGGTTACAATGCTTTCTTGGCTCTTTGTCCATCCTTCTCTCTCTGGCTAAAATAACCTTTGAGAATGAATAAGCATGAGGAAATAGGGAGAGCTGGGGTAATGGGAATGCCAATAGGATGACCTTTCATTTCACATTCCTTAGCCTTCTCTCCTATTTTTATTTTATTTTTTATTTTCATTTTTTTCCTCTCACATTCATTTTTGCCCCATTCAAATTTACAATTACATTGCTTTTCATAGCTTGCTTAACCTTCAGTATTTGATAAATTGGCTTGCAAGTACTGAGTCTTACCCATTCATTAGTTCAAATCCATTTTGGATCAAACCTTCCTTTGAGAGGATTTTTTGTCTCCAAAAGCTCAACGAAAACAATCTGGATCAATGTTCCTTATGTTTGCTTCTCTAGAATGTGGTTTTGACTCTGGCTCTAGCTTTGGCTCGTGGCTCTGGCTATTGTCTCTAGTCCCTAACTAAAACTATGGATTTGGCTCTCTCTCTCTCTCTCTCTCTGAGAGACGACCTATATTGGAATTCACCATCATGTAACAACTCCCCAAGAAGAAGTTAGGTTGCATTACTTTGCTAGGATCAGTTCCTTCCTAGTATGAAAACAACTCTCTAGTGCTTTCCATGCTTACATGCATGTCTTGGAGTTCTCCAAAGACCCCCAAGGTCATTGAATTCCATGTACCACTCTTCGACACATCTCCAATAAGGGGTTCTTTCGATACAATATTGAAAACAACCATTGGAATGTGGTTTCCCTTGGCATAAATTTGTCCATCTCATTGGTGATGTATACCTCCTGTGTTGCTATCTCTCCTTGGACAACTTCTTCTCTTTGAGTTGGTGATGAAGGAAACTCTTCATCTTCTTCAATTTTCACTCTCCACACTCTTCTCTTGGTTGTACAGTATCTAGGGTGAAGCTCCAGATAAAGACACCATCACTTTGCTTCGTAATGTCCACTTAGCTTGCGACAGTGGAAAAAATTATTGGCGTTGTTGTATGGACTACTTGAGATAGTCTTTTTCTTCTCATGTCTCTGGGTTCACTATTGTATCATATAAGTCTTCTTATCCTTCTTCTGAAAATAATCAGGCCTATGGCATGTGACTTGCTTCTCCCAACAAGATGCCTCCAAATGGACTTTCTTTACACAAAATGAGCATGCCTCTGCATA
>ML851402.1:24109-55255 GCA_009831015.1 Picea engelmannii
TGTCTCTGGGTTCACTATTGTATCATATAAGTCTTCTTATCCTTCTTCTGAAAATAATCAGGCCTATGGCATGTGACTTGCTTCTCCCAACAAGATGCCTCCAAATGGACTTTCTTTACACAAAATGAGCATGCCTCTGCATACCAATAGTTGGCAGCGTTATGGCCTCTCTTCTTGGAGCAGTAACAAATGTGTAATATCTTGTTTGAGGCAGACCTCCTAGTCTTCTTCTTCTTCTTACTTTGGTTTATCTTCTCGTTTCTTTCTCTTAGTGCAAATGTATGCTGAGTTTATGAGATCTTCTCATCACTACCCTCTTTCAATCTGTCACAAGAAGGCTGAGGTGGTAGTGGGTTGACAACTTCACTTACCAATAATTCTTCTTCTCTTGATGAGAAATCCAACTCTAACATGTCTTTAGCCTTCAAAAAAGTGGTATTTATGGTAATGGGATTTTCCATTATGCCATCGAAGCCTAATCTTTCATGCTTGATCCATGGTGTAGGTACAATGGGGCGCATGGTGCCTTGTCTTATATTGGCTAGCCCTTGTACATCATAGCCCATCTTCCTTAGGAGCTTGGAGCCAATGCCCTTGACATGCTTCTCAAATTCACCAATATGCTCTTAAGGAATGTCTATATAAGGTGAACTTACCAAAGTGGTCTCAGTCATGGTGTTGGCTGAGGTAGTGCCAATGTATGGTGGCCTTGCTTCTCGATGCTCTTGGATAGTTGCTTGGAGATTCTCTAAGGCTTCCTCCTTATTTTCCAACTCACTTTTCACCTGTGCCATCATCTGGAAGAGCCTATCCTATTGCCAGTTATTCATCTTGATGATCTTCTCTCCAAGGTGTACAAGTTGCATTATGTGCTTGTCCCAATCCGTCATGACCGTTGTGAGGGTGTCTTGGTTTTCTTCAAATTTCTTCTTTAGTAATGCAATAGTTTGGTAGAGGTATCAAGGTGCTTCTTCGTCTTTTCCATACTCTTGTTGAACATCTATAACTTCTCCTTCAAATGTTCATTCTCTTCCAGAAGTTGAGCATTGTTGGCCCTCAAGTCTTCCAACGTTTCTTTGCTTGCCTTACCCATGTTGAGGTCTGCACTTTTCTCTTCAAATTTATGGAAATCATGCCATGGTCAAGGATGCAACTACTTTGATGCCATATGATCTCGTGGAGGGACTTATAGTCCACTCGCTTCACCAACATGGATCCTCTATGGGAGCCTTTTCTCTAACTTTGTTCTCAGGCTTGTACATGGTGCTTTGTCCTTAGGGGGCTACTAGGCCTTTGTTCCTCTGCCCTGCACACAGATCTTTCTTCTTCCCTAATTGCAAAGCCTCCTACGAGTTATAACTTTCACACCACCACCAATGCGAAACACAATAGCAATCCGGTCAATAACAAACAATACTTTGAAAATAGTCTAAAGCCAATGACCACATAACAATGCCATGTGATTTCTCTATTCTTAGTGTAGCCTTTGCTCTTCTGATGGTTGCATGGCCTTCTCTTGTGTGGAACCTATATAAAACAACTAAATGTAAACCCATCTATGCTATATCCGTCAACAAGAATGTGATGATGGGATGCCTTTGTTGGTTGTCTTCAAAGCCTAGTAATTCCAAGACCAATTCTCAACAATGGAGTAGTCCACTTTGGTTTTTATTTCCGGCAAAAGAGACAAAGCTCTTCTCTTCACAACACTATATATGGCTCTTTCAATTCTCATCAATCAAATTGTTGGAAAACAATGATTAATGCACAAGAGAAGGGGACAATGCCAATTGTCCAACACATCATTCATGTTGCTTATTTGAATTGAAGACACTTTCAACCAATTATAAATCTAAGAAATATGTATGAGCGGGGAATGAATTAGCAAAGGGAAACATTGTAGCTCATTGGTACTATTCTCAAGAGTTATACAAGATTATGCTTTATGCATAGTGGCATGGATATACAAGGTTCAAATGATGCAATGCCCAATTCAAAAACCATTATTCTAAATACATGGAGGCACATATGTGTTCATTGTGCAAGAGCAGAAATTAGAAATCTATTTGCACACTCTTTGTCAAGTAACTGGAAATGCAAGACTACAAGAATGGTTCCAATATATCGTTGTAGCTTTCTCACAATAACTTAGCAGCCAATGTATGGTTGTAACATTAATAAAGGACAACAATGACCATTCTCTTGTTTGGATACAATCCCACCTTCGAGTTTCATGTGCAAATTCAAACTCTTACTCAAATGAAACACTAGTGTAACCTTTAATCGATTGCTCCTTTTTTGGTCATTTTGAAGGGGTTGAGAAACATCTTTCTTTAATTGCTTAAATTGCATTTCCTTTTTATTCCTTCATGTTTTTGTCGGAGAGACCACTAGCTTCAATAGGGTCTTTCAATTTGAATATTTGAATTTATTTTCCAGCATTGGTGAAATTACTCTTCAAACACACCAAGAGATGAATTGTTCTATTGCCAAATGACCTTCTACCTCTATGTACGACCGTGTATGGTCTAAACAATTATGAATTCACCTTACCTATGTATTCAATTGTCCATACAGCCCGTGGGAAGCCTCCAAATCCCAGGTAAGGTAAGAAATTCTTCCCAAGTAATGGAATTAACTCAGAGACAATGCCAATGGTCTGAAGGGAGAGAGAAAATGACCCATAGAAGATGGAAGTTGACCCAACATATATGAATTGCTAATATTAAACTCTAAGAATGGAAACTCATCAAAGAATTTGCAACATACATGTTTTAATAGCCACAGATCTCACACGATGAAGGAAAATGGATGGTGGACATTATAGAGACAGAATTTATACAACAATGAAATAAGACATTCCATACACATGAATATTTTAACGGGGAAATCATATTCAAATGGGGTTCAATCTATTTCAACAATCTCTGGTTACAATGCTTTCTTGGCTCTCGATTTATCCTCCTCTCCTTGGCCAAAAGACCCTTTGAGAATGAATAAGCATGAGAAAATAAGTAGAGCTGGGCTAATGGGAAGGACAATAGGTTGACCTTTCATTTCTCATTCCTTAGCCTTCTCTCCTACTTTATATTTTTTTCTTTTCATTTTTCCCCCTCACATTCATTTTTGTCTTATTCAACTTTACAATTATAGTCCTTTACATAGCTTGCTTAAGCTTCGTTAATTGCTGAATTAGCTTGCAGGTACTGAATCTTACCTATTCATTGGTTCAAATCAAAGACCTTCACGATTGACATTGGGATCCATCTCCCATACATCTACCCTTGAGGTTGACTTGAACCTTGAAGCAACAAATCTCCCAATTTCATTTTTCCCCAATAACTTATCCCCTTCTAATGTTTGAAGAGGAGCCATGTTGGGGTCCTAACCTCCCTATTCCCCTAACTACATAGATAGGTTAGTATGTATTGCTATGTATGGATGACATCATTAGTAAATGAGGCCCATGTAGTAGTGTGAAAACAATTATTGTAAGAAGGCTTACTTGAAGGCTCCGCCTACTAGAAAGTTCATTCTCTAGAATGTTCCTAGGGGGTAGAAAGTACTATATAAAAATGTAGAAACATTTTAAGAGATGTCTTGTGAAATCATTTGTAATTGAAGATCTACTTTATTGGGCATTGCCCACTTCAAGAGGCAAGTGAACATTGCTTCCATATATGTAAAGGTATAATATTATGGTTCATATTTGTTTAGTGTGTTTGCAAATATCTTTCTTTTTGCAATATATATGAGTAATATCAATAATTTATGCTTTGAATATTTCTAATTGGCACATCATAAGTGGTACCATAACACTTTCATGAGCACATTGTTAGAGCAATTTTTTTCAGGCTAGAGACATGTTTTGGCATCTATAAACAACATAGTGATCTATTATTCAATGGGTAAACATGTGGTCGAGGAAGCATACATGTAGGAAATACAAGAGGTTTCACCTGGTTGGAAACTCTTCTAACCATTGTTGGCACCCCTTCGAATAGTACCACGTCAAACAACACATGTATATGGAATTTCACTTCCATGTACTCTCGAGTATATTACAACTCCCATAGGCATCTCGAAAATAGCTTTATAACAACCACTTGACCACTTGGCTACTATAGTGACACTGAGAACAACACTTGGGAATATTACTTTCTAGTACCTAGGTAATTGGGTAGTACGACTAAGGGTATGGTCGAACCTCCTTAGCTAGATCCTTGAGATATTGGGACGAGTACAACTATTGGACCCCACACATATATTAGGGAGATATAACATAGGGCACTCCCTTTCCTTTAGAACCCTTGAATCCCCACTCCTTGCTGCCAATATTGGAAACTTATAAAACAAGGGGATGTGTTGAAAATTTGATCATTTAGTCACTGGAAACCCTGCTTCCTGCTACCAATTTAGGAGATTCCTACATAATCTACAATATGAATAATTTGAGCTTTTTGTTTGCGCGACATTCTTTAGGCGTGAGTGTAAATTCGTAGGAGTAAAAAAAAGAGAATATAAAGTGGTCTCATCGAAACCCTTATTTGGGACCTATCTGATGGACTTCCATAATGTTTATCACAAGGCCCATCAATAACACTCTTTTTATCACCTTTGTATCTATAAAATTATCTTTTGACCATGATTAATATAAATTATGGTTTCTTCGAATTATTTAATGAGTAATTTGAGTTTGTTAATGTGATGAGTTTATGCTTATCTCTATGCTTGGTTTTCATGATAATTGTATGCATGGAAGCCTAACCAAAACAGGTTGAGCCAACACATGAAAGATCCTAGGTCCCAACACTTTGAGAAAAACAAGGGATCTTGTCTACTCAACTACTTCCAACTCATTGTTAGACATTAAAGAAGACACTTCAGTCCATCTCCTCAAACTCAAACTCTAGGGAATCATGAAGGCTAGGCTCGTTCCAGCTAGTGGTATAAATAAAACCCAAGGACTAACCTTGAGGGAGTTAGTTTTTTATTAGTTTTTGGAGAGGTTTTTATTAAGCTTTGGAGAGTTTTCATCTTGTCATTCTATTCACAAACCTTTGATAACTTGGAGCCCTACTCCATTGATGTATATGTTTTGATCAATCATTGAAGAACTTCCATTTTTCAGCTCATTAGTTTACTTAAGGATTCTTTTGCTGCTTGGGTAGGGCCCACTCAAGAGGGCTTAAGGAACCTTATGTACTCTTTTACTTTCATGTCTTTATTCTTAGATTGTTCCTTTGATTCTATGAAGTAATTAGCATATTAACATACAAATATATTGATTAATGCAATTTAGTCTTGTTTCATGTAGAGTATTAACAATTATGAGAAGTTATTTGGATTGCTTTTCTTAGCACTGGGATTTTATTCCAACACCATTAATCATGTTTTGTTTATTGCATCAGTTTTAGGAAAAAATAACAAGCTATCTACATCTTTTGGATCTTTCTTGTATGTTTGTTACAATCGCTATAGTACCATTGCAACTCTTGTAGAGCAACACATATTTTATATTTCATTGCATTTTCACTCAATGATTGATGCCTTCTAGGTTGCCCAATGATGGTATCATGCTATGGTGCTTTGTAAGGGGTTAGAAACTTAGTTAGAAGTTTAATATTTCTACAATTGCTTAGTTTCATTTCAACAAAAGTTTCATGTTTATAGTTCAATTTCTTTCAGCATTCTTTATGCAATGATTCAATCAACAATACTTTGTTTTCAACTTTAACAATAGTTTCCTTTGATTAATGTATGTTCTTACATAGTTTTTCATTGATTTACAACATTCTTGGCATCAAAAGACTTATTTCAATTTTCAATCATAGATTGTTTTCTTACTTAATGTTTTGTCCCCTTATTAAAGTACTCAGAGTGAGACTTGGGATATCATAAGCCCCAACCAGTAGATAGATGCATAAAGCATTTAAATAGGTGCATAAGGAGGAAGACATGTGTATTTTGCATATATAGTGCACAATAATTCAAATGTTTTTACGAATCTCAGGTTGATAATTAAACTAGCAAGATAAGAAAGTGTAGCATTCTTACTACCACTCCAAGGCCCATTTCAATAGACTCCTTGTGTCGCATTGATCGTCATGGTACCACTCTCTTGTAAGCATTTTTTTTCCAAGTGGGCCTGCTTTCCCCATTACCCACTTCCTATATCAATAGCCCCCAAAATATACATTAATCACATTGATACCACTCTCTAGTAAGCCCTTTTGTGTGTGGACATGCTCGCCCCATTACCCTGCGCCTATCTCACTAAGCCCCATCAAGTAGTTGTTATCACATTAGTACCACTCTTTAGTAACCTTTTTTCTTATGTGACCCATCCTGTAAGGTACCAAATATATTATAATAAGAAAAAACACAAATATTGCAACAAATACCAGCGGAACAATAAAATATAGAGAATCAAACACCAAAAATGATACCTATATTGATAGAAAGCCAAGTTCACTTGCCTCTTTGAGGGGGAAACCTCCAATAGAGCACAACTCTATTGCAATGATTTCTCAAGACAAAACTTTCTTGTACTATGTATACTTAATTCTATCTTCTAAAGAAAATTCTAGAGGAAGATCTTTCTAGAAGCAGAAGCTTCTATTAAGTCTTATTACATTAGACTTGTTCACATTATTAAATAGGCATTATTAACTATTGTCGATCTTTATTACATGGAAAATATATTATTCTACCTATGTGAGGGATTACGAAGGTTAGGTCCCTAACATGCCCTCTCCCTTGAAGAAAAACCTTGTCCTCAAGGCTTGAGATGAGGAAATTGTTGCAAAATGGTAGTTGAGTCCCAGGTGGCATCTTCTAGAGTTGTATCCTTCCACTGAACTAACAATTCCTTGATGGTTTGATGATGGAGATGACACTCTTGTTGGTCCAAGACTTCTTATGGATGAAACCAAGTGGAACCTTCTTCATCCAACTCAGGAAGAATGGTTTGAGTTTAACACTTAGTTCCAATCAGTTTCTTTAAGCATGAGACATGAAAAATAGGATGGAGATTATAATTAATAGGCAAAGATAACTAGTAGGTCACGAGCCCCACTCGCTTGAGAGTGATACAAGGACCATAAAATTTGGGTGCAAGTTTCTGACAGTGTTCAACTTTAAGTGAAGTCTACTTGTAAGGTTGGAGATGAAGAAACACTTGGTCCCCTACAATGAATTGATGTTTGGGATGACCTTGATATGCTTGTTTCTTCATGCGATTATAAACCATGACCAAATTTTCTTTGAGGGTATGGAGAATGGTTTCTCATATTGTAAGGTTGTTGTCAACCTCCTAAACCTTGGAGACACCTGGCATGTAGGAGACAACCGAAAATGGAGTTTTCCCATATACTGATTCAAAAGGAGTCATGCGAGTGGAAATATGGTAAGATGTATTGTACCACCATTCAGCTAGGGGTAACCACTGAGCCCACTAATTTTTTCTATCAGATGAAAAACACCACAAATATGTTTCCAAAATCTTGTTGACAACTTCGGTCTGTCCATCAGTCTGGGGATAATAGGCGGTGCTGAGATGCAATTGGGTTCCCTGGAGCCTAAACAAATCCTGCCAAAAATTACTGGTGAAAGTTGGATCTCGATCAGAGACAATAGAATTAGGCATGTCATGGAGTTTGAATATATTATCCGTAAATATTTGAGCCACTTTAGATGTCGTGAAAGGGTGTAGAAGAGCACAAAAATGAGCACATTTGGAAAGATGATCTACTACCACCATGATTACTGACTTATTTCCGTATTTAAGTAAGCCAATAATGAAATCCTATCCCTCCAAATAACAGGTGGAATCAAGAGCGGTTGGAGTGTACTTGTAGCTTTGAGCGTTTCACCCTTATTGCATTGACATGTATCACATTCAGCCACAAAGGTGTGACTTTCATATTTCATTTAGTACCAGAAAAAAAATGTTTGACCCGTTCACAGGTTTCGGTAAACCCAGAATGCCCAATTACGAGTGAAGCATGAAACTTAAAGAGCACCGTGGATTTAAGGTTCGTCTATTTGCTTAAATACACGTGACCTTTATAGTGAAGCTCTTCATTGTGCCAAGAGTACCCTTGAGAAGCTTGGTGATCCTATTGCAATTTTTGGATAAGGCTAGAAAGTTTGGGTCTTGCAACCATTCCCAATGAACAACCTGAAGTGAATCTGCTACGATGAATGAGAGGGAAAAGAGGGACCCTTTGTCTTCATATTTCCTTGAAAGAGCATCAACAACCACATTTTATTTTCCCTTCTTGTAGATGATTTCATAATCATATCCAAACAACGTGGTCACCCATTTTTGTTTCTTTGGTGAGGAAATTCTTTGCTCCAAAAAATACTTGAAGCTAGGATGATCATTTTAAATTTGGAAGTGGCACCCCAGTAGATATGGATGCCAAATATCCACTACACGCAAGATAACCAACATTTCGTTTTCATAGGTGTATTGTCCCAAATGTCGATTTGATAGTTGTTTGCTAGTAGTGAAATCCAAAGGGTGATCATCTTGCATGAAGATTGCACCAATGCCTTTCCCTGGCGCATCGCATTCCAGGACAAACGTCTTGGTGAAGTCTAGTAGTTCCAGGACATGAGTGGTGCACATAACATCTTTCAAGGCTTGGAAGGATTGATCAACCATTGGAGTCCAAGTGAAAGCATTCCTTTTAAGGAGAGCAGTGAGCACAACTGCAATATTTCCATAATTTTGAACAAACTTGCGATAATATCATGTTAAACCCAAGAAACCACACAAGATTTTAAGAGTTTTAGGGTGAGGCCAATCCTTTATAACTTCAATTTTCTTAGGATCCACCCATACACCATCCTTTCGAACAATATGACCTAGGTATTCCACTTTAGAGGTGCCAAAAGCACATTTAGAATGTTTGAGAAAAAGTTTGTGCTGAGATAGAATATGTAGAACTTGATCCACATGGGTGAGATGGGCTTGCCAAGTTTTACTATAGATGAGAATATCATCAAAGAAAACTAAGACAAAATGATGGAAGAAAGGATGGAAGACAGGATTCACGAGACTTTGTAAAGTGGAGGGGCATTACACAATCCAAAGGGAATGACCAAGAACTCATAGTGACCCTCGTGACTTCTCAAGGCAATCTTGGGGATGTCTTCCACTTTCATACTTATTTGGTGGTATCCAGAACGAAGATCAAGTTTGGTAAAGTATTGATCACCATTGAATTCATCCAAAAGGTCATCATTGACATGAATGGGAAATTTGTCTTTTATTGTGGGTTTGTTGAGGGCTCGAAAATCAAGACACATGTGCCAAGTGCATTCTTTCTTGAGTACCATGACTATTAGAGAGGAATAGGGGTTGGCACAAGGATGGATAACACCTGCCTCTAGTAACTCTTGAACAATTTTCTCAATTTCATTTTTTTGGGCAAAGGGATGACGATAAGGGCGAATATTGGGAGGAAGACTGTTTGGGACTAGAGGAATGGAATGATTATGGATGTTGTGGGAAGGGGTAAGTCCACGGTGAGTGTTAAAAATATCTTGGTGTTGGGATAGTATATATTGGAGGTCACGGTGCACAAAGGGAGTCTCAATGGCGTAAATGGAATGGAGTTGGGAAATAATGCCAGAATGACCTTTTTTGAGAAGCTTTTCCATTCGATGGGAACTGATGATCTCAAGTGAGCCTATGGTGATGCCTTATAACTTATATTGTTGTCCCTCCTATTGGAATTTCATGATTAGGTCCTTAAAATCCATGAGGATGGGGCCAAGAGTGCGTAACCATTCAACACTGAGCACAATGTCACAACTGCCCATGTCAATAGAAAACATACGAGATTTCAGGTGGTACTAACCAGTTTGTAGACACACATTTTCACAGTGCCCACCACATTTCATGGAACCACCATTGACAATCAAGATTTGAGAATTGTTGACTACACATATATAACAATTGATTCCTCGACAATACGACAATGAATGAAATTATGAGTGTTGCCACAGTCAATTAGGATTATGAATTTCCTATGCTTAATGTAGCCAATGAGCTTAAGGGTTTGGGGAATGGAAAAGCCAACGAGGGTGTGCATGGAAATTAGTGGTTCAACTTCTGGTGGATCATAGGGTGGAGTAGGATCATATTCTTGGGGTAGCTCTTCCATAGGGGAAAAATTTGGCCTCCTCATCAACAACATCCTCAGAAATGGACATAAAAAGATTTTGTTCCTTACGCTTCTACCCTGGAAAATATTTTCATCACAATTATAACAAAGACCCTTGAGTTGGCGTTCAACCATTTTTTCCTGACTTAATTTATGGATCTGGAGAGGAGTGGCATGAGGGGCAGGATTGGAAGGTTTAGGGAAAGGAATAAAATAAGGTTTTCAGTTTTGGGAAAAGATAACTTGTTGTGCTTCCTTAGCGTATTTAGTAGCTTCAACCCAAGCTTGGGGACAAGCCATTAGGACTTGAGCTCAGATTTAATACTTGTAGAAATTCTTACTCCAGCACCTAGGTACTTTGTTATCTAGTGTTTTCCTTACTGCAATCATATTAGCAGGACACAAAACAATAATACACTACTGAAATATTCAACTTAATATCATGCGGCGGAAGCATAAACAAGGAAACCAAATCAAGCACACATGAACACTAGAATTTTTGGGTAAATACCCCTGGAAAAACCCTTGAGGGAAAACCAGTGCTGAGAATGAGAATGATTTTATTATGCTAAAATCAGGGCTTCCATAATAGGGATAATGGCCCAATGAGAGAAATACAATTGCAGAATAACCTGACAAGGGATGACCTGTTGTACAATCAATTCTGGCATGCTTTTCTAGGCATCCACAATTGTCTTTTTAGTGGCTTGCGGATATCCACGACTTTCCCCACTGGGACCCACAAATGTTCATGACTGAATCGTCTGTGACCCGTGGATGTGTATGGAAAACCTATACAGAAAGCCCTGTACACTCCAACACTCTTCTATGGCTTCCTTCTACTAAAAAGCACCCACATATGCCTCTGTTCTCTCTTCTCCTTGACCTGTATGATCTCTATATGAATGTCTTTCTTCACCTATCCAAGATCTTGAACCATAGTCCTTTGTGATCCAATACTGTCTTTCGACTCGCTCAACACCTGTCAAGTCAAGTCAAGTGTAATCTTGTGTCCTCTTGAATCATTGTCCTTCATGATCCAAGCACTTGAGCAAGGGTCCTACTCTACTCTTGAGTGTGACCTTGGAGACTCCACACTAGCAAAGGTCCTCCTTTTCTATTTGTGTGAACTGTGACTTCCTCCTTCTCCTAGCCTTGCTTTTATAATCACAACTTACAATCTGTTTCTAATCTCAAAAATGATCTATGGCTGAGATTACTCCTCCCACTTACTTTCAGATTTAGATTACATGTTGCATGCTAAGTACTTTTAGCATGTCTCATAAATAACTCAATTAACTAATTACATAATTAATTAATAAAATCAATTTACTTTAATAATTCCTTTAACTAAAGTAAATTCAAGAGTAGAAGGCTTTGGACGATTTCCACACGTCTAGAAATGTATACCTGTGTGGAAATAATTGTCTGATGCTACCACTAACATTAACACTCCCTCTTAGTGAGGAAGGTATTATGCACCACTCCAAGTCTGTCTCTGAAGAATACAAACTTCCCTTTCTCCAAGGGCTTGGTCATAATAACTGCAACCTGCTCATCTGTGGAAATATACTGCAGCTTCATTGTTCCTTTATGGATCCTATCCAGAATCAAGTGATATATGATCTCAATATGCTTGGACCTATCATGGAATACTGGATTCTCAGAGAGTTTGATACAACTTTGATTATCGCAGTGTATCATCGTAGGCTCCAACTCTTGACCAAATAAACCTGTAAGCAATTTGTGAAGCCAAATGGCTTCATAGCTAGCCTCACTTACTGCCATATACTCTGCCTCTACTAAACTGAGTGCCATAGAAGTTTGGTTCCTACTGAACCAAGTGATCATTGTTGATCCAAATATGAAGCAACACCCAGAGGTGCTCTATCTTTATACTGCACTTCTTTCCCAATACAAGTCTGTATATCCTTGCAACTCTACTCCATCTTCTCTAAGATATCTCAATCCATGCTCCATTGTACCTATCAAGTACCTGAGCACATGCTTTGTTGCGATCCAATGCACCTGCCTTGGATCTACCATGAACTGACTTAAGGTGTTGACATAAAACAAATATATGTTCTGGTGTTGACCAAATACATCAAGGACCCTACCAACTACCTATATATCCCGGGATCCACCAACTCTGAATATGAGGTGTTAATCTTCTTCAAATTGGTAATCATATGTCTGGCCATTGGTTTACAGTCCTCCATCTTGAATTTCCTCAAGATATCTATTACATACTTCCCTTGTCCAAGGAATATCTCTCCTGATACCTTCCATACATCCAACCCCAAGAAATAATGCATCAAGCCAATTTCCTTCATCTCAAACTCACTAGCCAAATTTTCTTTGCACCCTACAATAAGCTCCTCTTCACCTGTGAGAAATAAATCATTAAAGTACATAACTAAGATGAGAGGATCCTCTCCAAAGTATGAAGTACAAGTTAGGATCTGCCTCACTCTCGGTAAATCCCATACTCTGTAAGTATCCATCGATCCTAGAATACCACGTCTTGGGTGCCTGTATGAGTCCGTACAAGGATTTCTTAGGCCTACACACATGAGACTCCCTCCCATGTACCTCAAAGCCCTGAGGTTTCTCTATGTATACTTCCTCCTCAATGATCCCGTTCAAGAACGTTGTTTTCATATCCATTTGATGTATCCTCCACTTCATAACTGAAGCAATAGAAATAACAACTCAAATAGAAGCATACCTGGAGACTGGAGCAAATGTCTCCTCTATAGATTTTAACCTTGTACAATATTTACTACAAACAGATTTTCAGTAAAAGAATAGAAAATATACAATGGAAAATACAAACATTACACAGAGATTTTTCCCCTGGAAACCCAAATTGGGAAAACCAACATTTTCTATATTCATTCATAGTGATACATTGTTTACAATACAATATACATATAGGAGTCAGCAACATCCAAAACCCTAACCCATTGACCTGGATTAGTTAACAACCCTAATTCCTTAACCGAAAATAGAAAATCATCGGCAAAAACCATGTGCTGAAAAATCGCCCAACAATGGACACGAAAATTGAGACAACACAAAAAATTAGGCAAAAATGCGACACATTTCCCGAGGAATTTTTTTTTACTCGGTGGCGTTGCCCTTGAACCCCCGCATGGGGGGATTTCACCCCCTCTCAAACCCCCTTGCATGCCCGGTGCAACAAAAACACTACTACTCGTGCAAAGAATATAACACATACCCAACATTATCCCACTTGTTGCTTTCTTTGCATACAGGGGGTTACAAGATTACATAGTCAACAATCTAGGGCAACAATGCCCATGGATCTTCTACACCAAGAGAACTTTTTAGTGCTCATAGATTTTGTTAATGAATTTGCAACATTCTTGAAAGTGTCCACCTTCATCAACAACACTTTCTTTTCTTCAACCATGTCTCTCACAAATTGATATTGAATATCAATATTCTTTGTCTTTGAATGATAAGTCGGGTTCTTCGCCATAAAAATTGCACTATGACTATCACAGTTTATTATTGTTGATCTAAAATAGATGCTTAGCAATTTGCACCATGACTTCAATTTTATCAAGATCTTTTCTGACGATGCATGTGAGTATATAAGCAACAAAAAACTTAAGTAATGAAGAGAAATAGAAAATAACATAAAGAAGCAAACCATCAACAGATTGAACAACATAAGTTGATAACGGAGTTCAAAAAAAATCACCTACGTCTCCAGGCCTTTATCTTCAGTGAGGGAGGCTTCTCTATTCAAAATTCAATGCTTAAAATCCGCATCAAAATTACATCATATAGGTCTATGACTGACTCAACTATAATCTGCTCTGTCTCAGGAACCTGGCGCAACAGACGACACTGAAAAAGGTGGAGTACAACTTCCAAAAAATGACTCCAAAGCTCAGCTACTCTCCACTGCACAAGACAACTGACCTTTGCAAATTCTTCTTCAACTTGCTCCCAAGCTACTTTCTTCCCCCTTGCTTCACAATGGATTGGTTTATATAGCCATGAGGTAGAGGGATTAAATCCCAACAACCCACCTCTCGTGGCACTCAAATTGGGCCAATACCCACAAAGATATGGCCAAAATCTTCAAAACTGCCCAAAAAATCATCAAAAATCACTATTATATAGTGATAATACCCACTTTGCATAAATAAAGGGCTAAGCCCCTTTTCCCGGGTGCACACCCCCTCTGCGCAGTCACATGGCTCATATGGCCAAGCGCCAGCCCCCAAGGGGCTACGCACTGGCCTCTTCTCCGTAACTCTTGGTCGTATGACGCTTTGGGTGGAACCATGGTCTAACCTCCACACTAACAATTAACCAAACCCCCAGGTCATATACAACATCCCAAGCGATTGGGGCTAGTCCCCAACACATCCGCTCTAACAGAATAACCGGTCGGGTCACATGGATTTGGACTGGAACCGAGGGCTATCCCCAACCCTAAGTTTTTCACGTGCCAACTATTAGGAACTAGTTCTATGTTGTGGTCTCGTGGATAGTGTTGGGGTTGGGGGCTAGGCCCAACCCTAATTTCCATCGACTGGCCCACCGTTGCAACACAAATATTCATTTGGTGGTATGGTTAACAAGAACTAACTGCGGGTGAGCTGGCTAGCCCGACCCTACTAAGCCATATCCTGGTGGGAGGTCTTTGGTTCGAAACTCATAGAGTTTAACCAAATTTTCCCAACAACCAAAATAGCCAATACCTAGGTGCCACATGGTAGCCCATGTTTGGGCCACGTGGCACCATGCCATTTGCCGATGCCTATGCCACGTGTTAAACGCAAAATGGTCCAACTGTTTGCCCTGTCACCGTCCACTTGCCCAATAAATGTCTCCCACGTGTTGTCATATGACATGCCACGTGTCGTCGTACAAACGTGCCATGTGTCACTGTACAAACATGCCACGTGTCACCCTTGCAGTGGTGATATGTGTCACTTCCCTGTTGGTCCACCTGTACCTACCACATCATCAGTTCGTACACCGAGTTAGCCTGCCATGTCAACTATACAAAACCTGCCACTTCTGCGCCAACTGTGTTGCCACGTCAGTTGTACGATTGTACGACCTGTATAATCAGCTGCCACGTGGCACTGTATGGACTGTACAATCAACATTTTTTTTGCATATTTGGAAAAACGAAAAGATCACCATAACTTAAGCATACGACATCTATTTTCAGATTTCTGTGGTGAGGAATTTCGAAATCATTTGCCGGAGAATCCACAGTTGGTGTCATTTTGTCATTGATGTTTCGAATCCAGATCGGGATTCATCATCAAGACTAATCGTCAATTAGAGAGCTAGCTGATCTTAGTCATTAATAGTGTATATGCAGGACAGTAAATAAGATAACCAGGTCGACTAAATGTAACCCTAATTCAGAGCTAATTAAAAACAAATTAATTATTAATAAATTTAAACGTAACTTTTAATAGTGAATAATATAAATAATTAAAGTTTTTTAATAAATATAATTAATTTAAAGTTTTAGGGTTAGAAGGAGTTTAATTTTATTATATTACTTAATAGTGTTTTGTTTTACATTTTTAATTTTTAATAGAGCTTAAGGAACTTAATAAATTAAGATGATTAGTGATAATTATTAATATATCATGAGTGATTTTATAGATGTTGATATCTCTAAATAGGTATAAAGTTCTAGGGTTTTGTAGTATTTGTTTTGTAGTGTTTTTATTTATAACCTAATAATCTAAAGATAATTAGTAATAATAATTAATATAACATAAGTGATTTCTAAATGTTGATATGTCTCACAATGTATATAGGTCTAGGGTTTCTAATGGTTTGTTTAAATTTTTTTTAAATTTGGTAGCCAATCATGATTAGTGATAATTATTAATATATCACGAGTGATTTTATAGATGTTGATATCTCTAAATAGGTATAAAGTTCTAGGGTTTTGTAGTATTTGTTTTTAATTAGCTTCGAATTAGGGTTACATTTAGCCCACATACGACATCTGTTTGATCCCGTTCAAGTTGCGTTGGGTTCATATCGGATAGGCCTACACACACGTCTTTTTTGAAGCCATTATGAGAACTTTATTTTTTAGGCCTTTCTGAGCTCCATCAAGCTCCTGAATCCAATTATGGATTACACCTTCCCACTAAATACCTTTTGGTCCTCCAAAAGGGTATTACATCAATTGACTACATCCTTACATCAATCGACTAACAACAAACAACCTAGACTGAACAAAAATATTAACTAGACCCAATAAGTGATTTCATAAATCAAATCACTTTTATTAGATGAATGAGACTGACACTGACTCGATTTACATATAGGGCATAAAATCTACCCAGTTCCAAGCAGATGACCCATCTCTTGCCAATGGAGTTTCGCGGTCATTCCTCTGCTTCTCTACAGGATCCTTCTTCTGCTCTTCTACAACATCCTTCTTATGCTCTGGCCCTTCAGGCTTTGTGGAGTGTCTCAACCCTGGATGCAGCGTCCAACAACTATCTTCACAATTTCCATTCCTCTGACAATGTGAGTAAGTGTTTCGTGCTCGAATGAATTCGATGAAGCCTTTCCCTAACTAAGCTGAATCCCCATTGGATTTCTCTGAATCTTGTCTTGGTTGCGCTGAATTTGCATGTAGATTCTTTTTTACCTACAGTGTTGCATCATCTTGTCTTGGTGTGCTCCTTGTTGCCATGATTTTTTTTCTGTATACCTTTTGCTTCTAGCATATTGCAACACAATGGCTATGACTGCCACAAAATGTGCATGGAATTGTTCTTTTGATAAGTTCCATGACCTTAGCATGTTCATCATTAAAGGTGGGTGAAGGAGATTTATACCTTTCAACCTTTTTACCTTTCTTTCGCGACTCATTGTTTGCATCACTGCTGGCTCGAGCTGCTCATTTTCCTTGACGAGTTTGAAACCATTTTGGTGTCAGCTCTATATGTCGCTCCCAACAATGATCAACATTGTGTCTGAACTTCCGACAATGTGTACAACAAACCACTGGATTGTTGTCATCAGTAGATTCTCCTGCGTAACCCAATCCTTCATGGAGTGGTCATTCTCGTACCTCAATCGGCTCAGCTCTGCCTTGGCCATACTTCCCAAGACCTTGTCCTTTCCTGTATCCAAACTTGGATAACATTTTCATACCAATTCCTTTGGTATGAATTTCAAATGCGGCAATATCTTGATTGTCTGACTCCTCTTCTTGATCAGCTACAGGAGAAACTGGAGTATAATGAATACTTTCCGTTGGCGAGGAAAACGTGCCAATGGCCTCTCCTACTGATTGCTCCTCAACCAGAGTAGCAGGAGTATACGAATCCTCCTCATCGGATTGCCTATGGAATGGATGAATTCCATCATCCTTGACAGGACTCGGGCTTCCAACAGAAGGACTTCTTCCAACTGGCCTTTCTTCTGTTGCTAACATCATTGTTCACAACCTTTCCCTATCTTCCTCAAGGATTTGCACCAATCTTCGTAGCTCAACATTTTCTCATTGAATCTGTTGATTGATCTCTTCGAGTTCTTGGAGTCTGGATCTCTTCAAGCTTTTCCCCATGCTTATTCACAATTCGTGCAATAGTCAATCTGCTGTGATACCACTTGATCTAAAATCGGTGCTTAGCAATTTGCATTATGACTTCAATTTTATCAAGACCTTTTCTGATGATGCATGTGAATATATAAGCAACAAAAAACTTAAGTAATGAAGAGAAATAACAGATAACACAAAGAAGCATACCATCAACAGATTGAACAACAAAAGTTGATAACGGAGTTCGGAAAATTCACCTACGTCTTCGAGCCTTTGTCTTCAATGAGGGAGGCTTCTCTATTCAAAATTCAATGCTTAAAATATGGATCAAAATTACTTCATATAGGTCTCTAACTGACTAAGCTATAATTTGTTCTGTCTCAGGAACCCGATGCAATAGATGACACTGAAAAAGGTGGACTACAACTCCCAAAAAATGCCTCCAAAGCTCAACTACTCTACACTGCACAAGACATCTTGGTCTTTGCAAATTCTTCTTCAACTTGCCCCCAAGCTACTTGCTTCCCTCTTTCTTCACAATGGCTTGGTTTATATATTCATGAAGTAGAGGGATCAAGTCCCAACAACCCACCACTTGTGGCACTCAAATTCGGCCAATATTCACAGAGATATGGCCAAAATCTTCAAAACTGCCCAAAAAATAATAAAAAATCACTATTATATAGTGATAATACCCACTTTGATAAATAAATGGCTAAGACCCTTTTCTTGGGCGTGCACCCCTCTGCGTGGTCACATGGCTCATATGGCCAAGCGCTAGCCCCCCAAGGGGCTGTGCGCTGGCCTCTTCCCGCAACTCTCGGTTGTATGGCGCTTTGCGTGGAACCATGGTCTGACCTCTGTGCTAGCAATTAAGAAAACCCCTGGGTCATATGCAATATCCCACGCGACCAGGGCCAGTCCCCAACACATCCGCTCTAACGAAATAAACGACTGGGTCACATGGAGGTTAACCGGAACCAAGGGCTATCGCCAACCCCAAGTTTTTCGCGCGCAAACTGGTAGGAAATGGTTATATGTTGTGGTCTCGTGGATAGTGTCGGGGCTGGGGGCTAGTCCCAACCCTAATTTCCGCTGACGAGCCCACAGTTTCAAAATAAATATTCATTTGGTGGTATGGTTAACAAGAACTAATTGTGGGTGAGATGACTAGCCTGACCCATCCAAGACATAGCTCGGTGGGAGGTCTCCGGTTCGAAACTCATAGAGTTCAACCAAAAATTTGCCAACAACCAAAATAGCCAATATTTGGGTGCCACGTGGTAGCCCATGTTTGGGCCACATGGCACCATGCCATTCGTCGATGCTTATGCCACGTGTCAAATGCTAAATGGTCCAGCTGTCTGCCCTATCACCATCCACTTTCCCAGTAACTGTCTGACACGTGTTTCCATACGACATGCTACATGTCACCGTACGAACGTGCCATGTGTCACCGTACAGACGTGCCATGTGTCACCCTTGTAGTTGTGACACATGTCAATTCCCTATTGGTCCACCTGTACCTACCACATCATCAGTCCGTACGCCCAGTCAACCTGCCACCTCATCTATACGAATCTTACCACGTCTATGCAAACTGTGTTGCAACGTTAGTTGTAAGGCCTATACAGTCAGATGCCACGTGGCACTGTACGGACTGTATAGTGAGCATTTTTTTTGCCTGTTTAGCAAAACAGAAAGATCACCATAAATTGAGCATATGATGTTCATTTGAGTCCATTCAAGTTGTGTTAGGTTCATATCGACGAGGCCTACACACACGTCGATTTTGAAGCCATTTTGAGAACTTTGTTTTTTAGGCCTTTCTAAGCCCCATCAATCTCCCGCATCCAATTCTTGATCAGTTGTACCAACCCAATACCTGAACACAATCTTTTTAACCATACTACTTCCTTACTTGCATGGGTAGCTACAATGTATTCATCTTTTATAGTTAAAAGTGCCACTACACCCTATCTTTTGTTCATCCAACTTATTGCTCCTCCAAATAGGTTAAACACATACCCACTTGTAGATCTCCATCCTAGTCTGCATCCACAAAGACATGTATATCCACCACTCTGTCCAATCCTGGTCTTCCTTGGTCGCACAATCCATAGCTAGTAGTGCCACACAAATACCTGAAAACCCTTTTTATTATTGTCCAATGCTCCTTCCCTGGTTTTGACATATACCTACTCAAAACTCCCACTGCATGTGCAATGTCCGGTCTAGTACATACCATTGCATAGATCAAACTGCCTACTGAACTCGCATATGGAACACGAGACATGTCCTCCTCCTCCTCTTCATGTGTCTTGGGACACTGATCCACATATAAATTTACAGCAACAGGAATTGGACCTTGACTGGTTTACATTCCTGCATATTAAACCTCTGCAATATTGTCTCGAAATATTTTCTATGATTTAACCAGAGTTTCCTCTTTTTCCTATCTCTTTTAATTTCCATGTCCAAAATGAAATTTGAAGCACCGATATCCTTCATGTTAAATTTAGAGGACAACTGAGTTTTCACATCCTGGATAATCTCCTTATTGTTTCCTATCAACAACATTTCATCCACATACAAGACCAAATAAATAAAATGATCACCAATTAATTTCAAATACACACATTGATCCTCTTTGCTTCTTTTGAATCCAAGTCCGAGCATATAAGTATCAAATTTTTGATACCACATCCTTGGTGATTGTTTTAAACCATACAGGGGCTTTTTCAACTTGCATACCATCTCCTTGTTTCCCTTCACAACATAACCTTCTGGTTGCTTCATATAGATTTCTTCTTCTAGATCCCCATGTAGGAATGTTTTCTTCACATCCATCTGTTCTATTTCAAAATCAAATGCAGCAGCAACAGATAACATAAATCTTATAGAGGTCAACTTCACAACATGAGAAAAAATCTCACCAAAATCAATTCCCTCAACCCGAGAATAAACCTTTGCTACTAACCGAGCTTTGTATTTCTCAACTTTTTCTTCTGCATTCAAATTCTTTTTAAATACTCATTTGCTACCAATGGGCTTTCTTCCAGTCGGAAACTCCACTAGATCCCAAGCCTCATTCTTATCCAAGGCTGGCATTTCTTCATCCATGGCCTTTTTCCAGAGATTTCCATCATTTGAATCCATTGCCTCCCTAATAGTTCTAGGATCATCATCAGTAATAGACAAAGCAAAATTTGAATGGAAATCAGATGGAGTATATGTTTCGAGTAGCCTTCTTTCTCGAACCGATCTCCTCAATACTGGAGGATGAGGATCTTCTTCTTTTGATTCTTGTTCTTCTGTAGAGTCTGATTCTTCATCGTTTAAATCAAACTCTATTTTCTTTGGTTCTTCCTTACTTGGTAGGACTTCCTGTTTAACAACATCCTTCATTTCTCTAAATTACACAACTCGGATATACACTACCTTCTTAGTTTCTGGGTTCCAAAGCTTATAACCTTTGAGACCATCTTAATATCCAATAAAGATACACTTTTCAACTTTCTTATCTAGCGTACTCCTGTTGTCCTTTGGAACATGAACATATGCAACACAACCAAATACCTTGAGATGTGTGAGAGAAGGTTTCTTACCAGTTCATACCTCTTGTGGAGTCTTTTTATCCAACGTTGATGAGGGTGATCTATTGACCAGGAACATGCAGTACCCACTGCCTCTGCCCATAAATCTTTCCCTAACCCACCACCACTGAGTAAGCACCTTTATTTTTCCATCAGCGTCCCTTTCATCCTTTCTGCAGCTCCATTCTGCTGAGGTGTATATGGAGTAGTCTTCTACCTTGCATAACTCTCTGCAGAATTCTTCAAATTCATTCCTGCAGAACTCTCTGCCATTATCTATCCTTAACACCTTAATTATTTTCTCTCTTTGATTCTCAACAAGAGCCTTAAACTCTTTAAACCTGTCAAAGACTTGAGATTTATTCCTAAGGAAGTATATCCAAGTATTCCTCGTGAAGTCATCTATAAATGAGACATAGTACACAAATTTTCCCAATGATGGGACCACACAGGTCCAAAAACATCACTGTGAAGTAGATGTAAAATTCTTTCTACCCTCGTTGCACCAGAGTAGAATCTTACCCGATTCTGCTTCCCATATACAAAATGTTCCCAGAAATCAAAATCTAGATAACAATTAGACATACCTTCAACCATACCTTTACCATGTAGTAGTCAAAAACCCTTCTCTCCGATATGTCCCAGTCCTTGATGCCACATCATAACCTTTTCTCCATAGATTGTAGGAGTTATTTCTTCTTCAACTCCAATATGAGGAACAATGGAACTATTACACCCATCACTAATAGTGCTTCCTTGCAGCTTATACAAAGTTCCAAACCGAACTCCCTTCAACAACACCATTGCTCCTTGAACCATCCTGCAAGTTTCCTTCTCAAATATTGTTTTACCCCTGCATAAGCCTTTTGGCTTACAGAAATCAAATTTCTGGCCAAACCTGGGATGTGCAAAACACCAGGCAGTGTTCTAATCCATCCATCTATGAGCCTCAACTTGACTTTTCCTCGTCCTATGATTCCGGTTGTCTAATCTTCACCTAGGAAAACATTACCTCCATCATACATTTCATATTCATAGAACCACTCCCTATGGGGAGTCATATGAAAGGATGTACATGAGTCAACCAACCATGCCTCATGATATTCATGTGTGCTTGAAGAAGCCAAGTACACATCCCCTCCTTCCTTGGAGGTATTTTCTTCTGTAGAAGGAGACTCTTCAGATCCCTTCTTTTTCCAAACTTTGGATCTACATTGCTTCTTGTAGTGCCCTTCTTTTCCACATATCCAACATACCTTTACAAACTCTCTGGGATATTTAGATCTACCCTTATACTTAGATCTCCCACTTGAGAAATTAGATCTATTTCTTTCCTAGGAGCGTCCTCTTGCAAATAATGCATATGTGCTTTGTCCTTCCATATTCTTCTGTCTCATCTCCTCTGACAACAAGGATGAGACCACTTCATCAAACTTCAAGGCAGTTGTATTACTACCTATGGCCACAACCAGATTATCCCACGAGTCTGGTAAAGAACATAGTAAATTGATACACTTATCTTCATCTGAAATTTTAATCTCAACAGATACTAACTAACTTACCACAGTATTGAAGGCGTTCAAATGCTCTGCCACCGAGTCTCCATCTCTCATCATCAGTTTATAAAACTTATTTCTCAGGAATAGTTTATTTACTAGGGACTTAGATTGATACAACTTCCCCAACTTATCCCATAAATCCTTGGTTATAGGTTCCTCTGACACATTTAGTAATACTAAATCTGAGCGACACAGTCGGATTGTGCTCTTCACCTTCCAATCCAACATTTTCCAGTCATTTGCTGAAGTTCTTGTAGGTGCAGTACCTGGATCTACCATGATTCATTGATCTCTTTCCACCAACAGAACTTCCATCTTGAGCTTCCACAACTCAAAAATTTTCCCATTAAACTTCTCAATCTCCATTTTTGAATTGCTCGCCATTTCTTTTCACCTAAAAAATCAATACCATAGATCTCCCACTGTAACAAGGCTTATTACAGTCATGAGCCAAACCCTTAACCACAAAGGTGTCCCCCTGAAGCCAACAAATCTCTGATACTAAATGTAGATCTTAACCTTATACAATATTTACTGCAAACAGATTTTTAGTAAAAGAATAGAAAAGATACAATGGCAAATACAAACATTACACAAAGATTTTTCCCCTGGAACCCAAACTGGGAAAACCAACATATTCTATATTCATTCATAGTGATACATTGTTTACAATACAATATACATAGGGTCCAACGACATCCAAAACCCTAACCCAATGACCTAGATTAGTCAACAACCCTAATTCCTTAACCAAAAATAGAAAACCATCAACAAAAACAATGTGCCAAAAAACCACCCAACAATGGACAGGAAAATCGAGGCAACAAGAAAAATGAGGCAAAAATCCTACACTACTACTCATACAAAGAATATAACACATACCCAACATCTTCATAGTCCACTCCCTCTTTATGTTATAACCCTCTTGCCAAAAACCTCACCTTGAACTTCTCTATGCTACCATATGCAACATGTTTGATTTTGTAGAGCTACCTGGAACTCACAACTAATTTCCCCTCTAGTATCGACACTATGTACCAAACATCATTCCTCATAATAGAGGTGTAATCCTCTATCATGGCATCCCACCATACCTACTGATCAACTACTTCTTCAAAACTGGAAGGCTCAACATCAACGATGCTACTCATAAGCGCCATATAGTTTGAAAACTTCTTCAGAGGCATGCGCTCTTTGACCACACTCCTAGCAGCCTCACCAACATCCCTCAATGTCTATACTATCCACCTTGGTCTCCTAACAGGGCTCCACCTGAATTCTAGACTGTTAATTGTTTCTCATCCTCAGAGCTTGCCTCTCCTTGTCCTCTATCACTGCCGATGACTCCTGGGTACTCCTAGATGTTAAGGTCTCCTTGAACTTCACATCTATGCTCACAACTTTCTTCCTCTATGCTGGAATGAAGATCCTATAAGCCTTTGAGGTCTCATTGTACCCCACAAATATATCCTTTTGTCCTGAAGGCTCTAGTTTCGTCCTCTTCTCCATTGGAACGTGGATGTAAACCGGATAACCAAAGATCCCAAAATGTCCTATCTCTGGATTCACCCCTGAGAATGCCTCCTCCAGAGTCTTGTCCCCCAATATCCTGTGAGGAATCCTGTTCTGCACATATACCATTGTATTACATGCATCAACCCACAAAAACATGTTCAACTCCTAATCATGTATCATAGCCTTGGAATAACCAGTGATGGACCGATTCTTTTTCTCTACAACCCCATTCTGTTGAGGGTTGTATGAGGCTATCAGATCCTTCTTGATCCCTGCCTCCTTGTAGAAATCCTTGAAGTCATTGGAGGTGTACTCTCCCCCGTTATCTGACCTCAAGACCTTAATATTCATCCCTGTATTTTTCTCTACTTGAGCCTTGAACTCTCTAAACCGACGGAAGACCTCATCCTTGGTCTTCATAAATAAGATCTATGTTTTCTTAGAAAAATCATCAATAAACATCCCATAGTATGATGAACCCTATAATGATGCTACTGACATTGACCCACTCACATTTGAAGGGATAAGATCCAATACCCCCTTTGACCTACTCTTGCTAGTTGGAAACATAACCTTGACATTCTTGCCAAGTGCACACCCTCTACACAGTCCCTCCTGGTTAATATTAAACTCTGGAAGATCTATAACAATCTCCCTCAGAATCGATAATTCCCTATAGTGTAGGTGTCCCAACCTCCTGTGCCACAAATCACATAGGTTGTCATTGTTGTGTACCAAATCCTGAACAATATTTCCTTGCAACCTGTGTAAAGTTCCCTCTCTAACCCCAATGACCACTGCATTGTCCAGGCTATATTTCTCTAGACATATGAGTACCTTCCCTCCCTGAAAATTGATGAAAAAATCCCTGTCCTCCATAGATGAGACTAAAAGAAATTTTTTCTTCAAACCTAGTATGTAAAGCACATCATGGGCATCTAAAGAACCTCTTGACTCAAGCTGAAACATAATTGTTTTGTCTCCCTTCACTGCATACCTGGCATCACCACCTAGATCCACATGAACCTTTCATTCCTTCTCTATTAGACTGCTAAATATCTCCCATGCCTCTGTCATATGAAGAGATGCACCACTATCCAATAACTAAGCACTCCTTGCTGTAGTGCTAGTAGAAAGGCAAGAAATAATTAATTAATCCTTCTCAAACTTTGTTGCAAACTCATCAAGCCGCGTCTCTGCTGATGTTGTTGTATGTGCCTTTTCATTACCCTTCTTCTTCTTCTCCGGACACTAATATGCATAATTACCATTCTTTTGACATGAGAAGCACTTGATTTTACTCAAGTCCTTCTTCTTCCCTGGATGTGATGATCCTCCATCACTGTTTCCCTTCTTCCTATAACTCTTTCCTTTGACCTTTCTTGTCTTTCTGACAAGGGCCAAGTTTTCTTCACTATGTCCATGCTTGCTTCCTTTAGAATCTTTCGAAGTCTCTTCCTGGATGAAATCATCCCAAAGTCTGCCAATCTGGGATATTCTATCGAGCACAAACTCCTTTGAAAAATAGTTCCCATGACTTGGGAAGTCCATTTAGTGCCACGTTCATGAGCTATGCATCCTTTGTTTTCTCCCCTATGGATGCAAGTTCATCACACACCTATGTGATCCTCATGAAGTAGCTGGTAACCTTATCTGATCTAGACATCTGAACTGATCTGAGTTTATTCCTTAAGATCATCTTCCTATTCATGTTCTTTCTTTGGAATAAGCTTACCAAGGCATCAAACATCTCTTTGACCATCGTCTTCTCATTTATGTGAGGGATTAGATGATCCTTCACAAAATCTAGGAGGATTCTTTCTGCTTTGATCTCCTCCTTGTCGTGAGCATCCAAAGATGCCATATCTATCGGTGGAGTAACTACTTTATCCATTAACTCCCAAAGGGCATACTCCTTCAACGCCAAAGTAACTCTTGCTTTCCAACATAGGAAGTTGGATGCTCCATCCAATTTGTCTTCAACTCTCAACGATGATGTTGTCATCCCTAAGACCTGATAAAATGCCCAATAAATAACCCGTTCACGAAAAATTGTTCGTGTACTAATCTAACTTCCCTTGAGAGCATGAGCTCTAATACCATGTAGAAATTCTTACTCCAACACCTAGGTACTTTTTTATCTAGTGATTTCCTTACCACAATCATATTAGCATCTCACAAAAAAATAATACACTATTTAAATATTCAACTCAATATCATGCAGCCGAACCATAATCAAGGAACCAAATCAAGCACACACGAACACCACAATTTTTGGGTAAATACCCCTAGAAAAACCTCTGAGGGAAAATGAGTGTTGAGAATGATTTTATTATGCTAAAATTAAGGCTCCCGTAACAGGAATAATGGCCCACTGAGAGAAATGCAACTGCACACTAACTTAACAAGGGCCAATCTGCTATACAATCAATTTTGGCACACTTTTCTAGGCATCCACGACTTTCTTTTCAGTGACTTGATAATATCCGTGAATTTTCCCACTATGAACCGTGGATGTGTACGAAAAACCTGTACGAAAAGCTCCGTATGCTCCAACACTCTCATGTGGCTTCCTTCTGCTGAAACCCACCTGCATATGCCTATGTTCTCTCCTCTCCTTGACCTGCATAATCTCTAGATGAAGGTCCTTCTTCACCTATCCAATATCTTGAACCACAATCCTTTGTGATCCAATACTCTGTGTTGACTCCCTCAACACCTATCAAGTCAAGTCAAGTGTAATCCTTGGTCCTCTTGAATCACCTTCCTTCGTGTTCCAAGCACTCGAGCAGAGGTCCTTCTCTACTTCTGAGTGTGACCTTGGAGACTCCACACTAACAAAGGTCCTCCTTTTCTATCTATGTGAATTATGACTTCCTCCTTCTCCTAGCCTTTCTTTTATAATCACGAGTTACAATCTATTTCTAATCTCAAAATTGATCTATGATTGAGATTACTTCTCACACTCAAATTGAGATTTTGATTACAGGCTGCATGCTAAGTACTTTTAGCATGTCTCATAAATAAATCAATAAACTAATTACATAATTAATTAATAATTTTTTTTTTTACTTTAATAACTCCTTTAACTAAAGTAAATTCAAGAGTAGAAGGCTATGGACAATTTACACATGTCTAGACACATAGACCTATGTGGAAATACATGTTTGATGTTACCACTAACATAACCATTCCTTTAGGAAACTGATAAAGCATTCCATGAAGAAACCATCAGACATGCCCTCCATTCTAAAATCCAAATGCTCAAAGCCGACGATAAATTCTTCAACTGTGCCTGACTAGACTTGTTCAAATGACCGAAATGGTGGGTGTCGATGTCAAAGTGTTCATAAAGTTCGGACACAAACTATGTCGAAGAAACATACCCTTGGCATGCATTTTTTCACCATTTCTACCACTACCAATGTTTAGGATCCATATAGAGGACACCGTAATGAACTTTGACCATTTCATTAGTAATGCCATGCAAGGATAAATATTTTTCCATTTGTGTGATCTAGCGTGTGGGATCCGAGACATCAAATTTGTTCACCTCGACTATGGGGAGATGTAGTTCTCGTTGAGGTTGATGGGAAGGAAAGGTTTGGTAGTTGGCAGAGTTGACATCTTCATGGTGGTAAGGTTTTTCATAGGAGGCAGGGCCTTCGAATTGACTCATGAAGTGGTTCATCTTGGTCGAGAGGGATTTTATGGACTGTTGCACCCCTTGTAGATTAGTTTTGAGGTAGCAGTATCGAATTTGAGGGTAGCATTATCAAAGTTGAGGGTAGCAATATTGGAATTGATTTCTTGGATGGATTTCTTGTTTTGTTCATTGTTGATGAGCAATTTGTTGAGTTATTGATTGTGGGTGAGAGCCATTTAGGGACACAAAAATTGGGTGGGTGGGTCCACACATAATATTTTTTACAAATAGGGGGTATCATGATGAATAGGGCGAAGAGAGGAATCCAATGGGATAACTAACAAATAAGAGTGTCGAGAAGGGTGGATGGGTCCACAAAAAAAGATACTAACAAGTGATAGGTACCACTGCGATGAGGGAGAAGATAGGAGTCCAATGGGGTAGGTACCAAATAAGGGTGTTGGAGGTACCACTATACTCAGGAAAAAGTTGTCTAGGATTTTCGCAACTAGAATGTAGGAGGTGTAACATATAAGTTTGTCAAGGGGTGTTTTTTTCCCTTAGGAAATGACACCATGGTGAAGTGATGCGCGGAAGGGGGATAAAAACCCATTTTTTCCTTTTATTGTTAGTATAGTGCGTGGCCACGTTGTGCTAAGAGGAACGTACATCTGGGTGACTAAGATCTACGCGCTCAGATCTACGATGCATGATCCATATCAGAGCCCCCTCGACATTCTACCTTTAGCGCGAGGGGGTCCAAGTTGGTGGTTTCTAGCACGGGCCCCACATTATCATGGAGCCTCCTCATTAAATTAGACCCCCTGCCACTCAATCCCACTTACCGCCTACCCCCCCTCCGAGTAAACCTCTTACCACCTCCGCTTACCACCCTCGCTCTCGCCGCCAACTATCCTCCACTCACATCCCCCTCTGCACTTGTCCCCTGGCCATTGTCATATCTCCTATCACTGCCTGCCATGTGTATCCCACTCCCGCTTCATGTCACATCTCCCTTCCACCTCCGCCTCTCACTTCACGACACATGTCTCCCGTGTCACTTCCACCTATGTCACTATTGTCCCCATTGCGCCTATCACAACAACCTCTCCTCTACCTCCTTGTCACCTTACTGTGCCACATCACCTCCATCCCATGACAACTCAGCACCTGCATTCTGACACCCATGCTTTCCCAATTACCTCGCCATCTCCTCTGAGTTCGCCTGCCATCTTCCCAGTCAACATCCAACAGGGCTCAGGTGGAAGATATTCAAGGGTGCGATCAACATGTTATTCACGTGCCAGGTTGACTCTTCCCACTCTAATCCCAATGAAGCAGTTAATTTAAACAAGGAAGGTGGGTGAGACATCATTTCCTTCCATAAATAGAAGGCGAGAAAGGGACAAATCATGGAAGTAGGATGTCAGTCCAGTCTGACTAGAGATCGCGTCTGACAGAAGAATGGATGGGCAGTCTGAGTAACCTCTGCATGTGCATCCTGATAGAGAAGCTCACTAATGCAAAGCCTTGAATGCATGACATGATCGTGCCTCGGGAAATCAGAGCCAGTTTTGAGTATATGTAGGTATTTTTTCCATTTTGTTAGGGTCGATGGTTGAGCTAGGCTCTTGTATTGTAAAGTTTTAATGAAGCTTATGTTTCTTTGGTTATGTGTTGTAATTTGAGACTTCTTGTTTAATGACAACCAACCTTGTTTTCCAACTCTTTTGCCTCTGATACTGAAAGGCTTAGGCATGGATGATCCAGTCGAGTGTTGTAATCATATTGTGATCTATGTTTGATCACAATATTGTTATAGTGTTTTCAGTTTCCTGAAGTTTTGGATCCAAGAGGATCTTTTATTTGAAGCTTTTCATTCTTAGGTTCCTGGAAGACCTGATGTCCATAAATGACCCTTACATTTTCTCCTCAAGTTCTTCCTCCTGCTCACCCTTACTATAACTTACTGACTGAAGTTAAATCAAGACCTCATCTGCCTGTGCATGCCAACCTAGTTTTCTGAGTTAAAGCGATATTATCCCGAGTCTGTGCCCATTCAACCCCCTTTAAATTTATTCATTGTGACATACAAAATGATGGGTACTAGGCTTACCTCCCTTGCAATCAGGAGGAGAATTCTAGTGGTAACATTTCTGGTGTCGTTGTTGGGGAACAAATTGAAGACTTTTCCCTGAGATAGAACGACAAATAACTTCTGATTCTGAAGGTGCATCAGACATCAGAACCATTGAAGATTGCATTTTGCACCTGATGACTCCATTAAGGAAAATCCACTGTTTCAGCTGTGGCTTTCAGAAGTAGACACATGAGGTCTACTCCACAGCTGCCTCTATCAACACTTGAAGCTGACCCAGAGAAAATTATCAGAAGATGAAACACCCTTTAGGAAGGTACTTCTACTGCTGAACCAGGTGATTCTAGTAATTTTCATAATTCTTCTTTGACAAATCCAACAGTTGTTTCACATTTTCCTATTACACCATCTATTAGAGCTTCTAGAAGCTTAAATTTTGGGAGTTTTCCTACTAGTTTCCCCTCCCACAGTATCAGTTTGGAAGGATTTGATATTTTTGTTTCCCTAGGAGTTGTACCCCGGTCTAAATCGAGAACCCCTGAAGATTTTCCCACTCCGAGCTTCACTACTCCTCCTCTTGTTAGAGTGGTTTCTTTTATAGAGAGGGAAACCTCTGTTCCCTCAAGAGCAATATCTTTTTCCCCAAATCCTCTGTCATTTCTCTTTCCTCCGAGAGGCTCAGTTCCAACCTCCCCTGTTCAAGCTACATCTCCTCTTGGTTCTCCTCCATCTATCATCCCTATGGAAGGCATTAATCCCCCTAGGAACATAATGGATGCCATAGTGGCTACAAGATATGCCCCTTTGATCTTACCTCAACCAATGAATGCTCTCCCTGCTGGAGATTACCTAAAACACATGCCCAAATTCACAAGAGAAGAAGACATAACTACTGAAGAACACCTTGCTTCCTTCTACAGTTATGCAGACAATCTAAATATTGAAAACGAGGACGTGTGGATGAGAGTCTTTGTC
>WSFP011371812.1:0-31145 GCA_009831015.1 Picea engelmannii
AACCATATTGACGCAAAGATGGTCACCATTGTGTGTCGAAGGGTTTTGACTCTCGCTCGATGCATTTCCGGTGTTAGAGGTCCCCAAGGCCATATTTTTGTTACGTGGAAATGAGTTAGTCATCACAGTAGGAAGCTACATTATGAGCCTTGAGGCTTCCTTAATTTTGGGGCACAAGTGGGTAAGGTGATCATATTTACAAAGTTTACAGGGAAACTTCACCTTCTTCTTTTCTTTCTTGCACTCACCGGAATTATTTTTCGATTTATCATTATTATTGTTGTCTTTGGATTTATTAATATTATTATTATTTCCACCCTTAAGATTATTACCACATCATTTCCACTTGTTCCCTCCCAGTTGTTGGTCTCGTTTGGGTTTGAAGACGACTGTGTAGAATGCACATCCATCGACAGGGTGGTGGTGGACGAATCCTTAGCTTTCCCTGCTATAGATTGGTTAAGAGACAAATCTTTCAGCTTGTTCATCACCTGGTCTGTTACAGTCTTAGAATTTGTGGAGCCTATGATGCCATCGGCATGAGGCCCAGGCCTTTGTCTATGATCATAATTTGATTGTGGTGTGTCAGGGAGAATTTCGTAAAGCATCCGATATTGAGCATATATACGTTCCAATTGTTGGGCTTTGAAGATGGCTTATTCCTCAATTGTCACTCTGGATGTAGAAACATCCTTTGAAATGTAAGGCAACAAATACTTGAGGAACCATTCCAACAAAAACTCTGGAGGAATGTAGAATTTAATCAACCTCTTCTGTCTACGCCACTCTTGAATATGATCGGAAATATGGGTGGATTTATCTTGCCGAAGAGTTAATAAGAGTTATAGTCTAGCATCATGACGAATTGGTAGTTGGAAGTGATTAAGAAAAACCAATACCATCTGACTAAAATTTATGTAGGTTCCCCCAGGTAGCTCAATGTACCACTTTGCGGCAACCTCGACGAGGGTGCGCTCAAATAGCCTCAAATGAATAGAATCATCATTAAGGGAGTTAGATTAGCACCATAGGTGAAAGGTAGTCATATGATCACCTAGGTATTCACCATTATTTCCTTCAAACTTTGGAATGCCAAAAGGAATTTTGGTGGGATGGGGGGCCATGACGGATCATGGCACATAGGGTCATTCATCAATTTTGACAAGTCTGGCAAATTCAACATGGCTAGAGAAGGGATCCAGGGTTGCGGTGTATGAGCCCATGCTCCTGGGAAAGATTGTGTTTGAGAAATTGGGAGCCAACCAGGGTTCTAGTAAACACCATGGCCCTGGCCTATAAGGTAATATCCTCCTCCCAATTGATTCATGAAATTTTGTAAGGGAACCATACCCGCAGAAGTCGCTTGCAAAGAGAAAGAAACATGAAAAGGATTATATATGTTGTCGCTATATGAAGGAACTCCATGTTGGGGGTTTCCCATACCGTAAAACTGACTCCCTCTGGATGGAACACTAGAGGACACAGGGGGGTTCTCCATAATAAAATCACTTATAGGAATCGATGTGGAGGAAGAGGGAATGATGGAAAGAATATAGGAAGTAAATTGACCACCCATTTGAGTACTCCATCCTGCAACATTGAAGATAGGATTAGGCCCGCATGAAGGAGGGTTCCATCCTCCAACCATAGGAGTCGCTTGAGGGATATGACCTCCACCAAATGAGAAAGGAACATAAGGAGGTGTCGTGCCCCCATACCCAAAACTAGGATACATATTGGTCGTTGAAATGTAGGATGAGAAGTGTGACATCATGCCATGGATACTAAAATAAAAAGGATTAGAGGCTGAAGGTATTGACTAAATATTATAATTCGAAATACCGTATGGGAATACAAGTATTTGCTTCGATAGTAAAGCTCATGGGTTGGGTAGCATTAGATGAGGGATCCTCCGACATCCAAACTATCAAAGACAAGGGAGTCGAGGGGACCCCTCTAATCACAGAGGATAGGGGAGTTGAAGGGATTCTCAAGAGATTCATATCTGACTCAGTACTCATGGTACGATGATCACGATCCTTAGAGGTGGAGATATATGCACCACGCTTATTAACTCTATGCCTTTTAGAAGGTGGCTTCAATAAAGGATCAAGATGTGGAGGAAAATTCAAAATATGAAGAGATCGGCGAGGAGGTTGGTCTTCCTCCATGGTGACTCAAAACTCAAGATACAATAAAAAATCATAAGGCCGACTAATAATCAGAGAGCACACTTCTAAATAAAGTGAAAGGACAATGCACACAAATAGGATATGATGGTTGAAAGGGACCTCCTAAACTAAATTAGGTATTCCTCACCCAAGAGGGGCTTGCGACTCCACAACAATAGATTGGAGGTGTCAGAATCAATTATAAAGACCCTCGTAGACTTCACAGCGTAGTCTGTCAGATCCCTTCATAGAGGAAATCCTCCATAAATTATATGTGTTGTATGATCCCTATCTGACTCAGGGTACCTACAAAATAACCCTTGCAAGCAACCTATGTGGTTACTTATATCAAGCAACTAAAGTCACCATGATAAAACCAATTCTCAGGAAAGAAGTCACAAGTTTGGTCCACCATATGGGAAGGGTAGAAAAGCTTGAAATCTTGAAAGCACCTCCTCTCAAGGAGGTAAAGGCACTAGCAACACACCCAAATATGAATAGAACCCTAGAAATATATCTGACGCTAAGAAGGTATTAGAGGGATATCTTTGCAACCAACTGCGCGCTACCTCGTGCTTAACTCCGATGTGAGCAAAGCCTCCTGAGGAAACCAATTATATAATGGGTTTCACCACTTCCTGGTCAGAAACATACATTGAGTTTTATATCCCTGGAGAAGTTTACTCACAAAATCATATTCCAAGGCCCTAGCCCCTAGGTCCTATACTTGTTTGTGTACCCTAAAAAATAAAATCATTTCTAATCAATTTTAATTATTTAGCACTAGTTTTAATGGATCTTGCTTACTCAAGAGGTGTGATCATGAAATTGATGGTATTATGACTCCGCATATAAAAAAAGAAGCAAATGTAAAAACACTACTAAGTACTAGTCTTGATTTTCAATGAGATGGTATGCTTCTAAATATTGATTCTAACATGCAATCTCTACAATTTCAATGAAGTGCAATCTTTCCTAATATGCCAAAATTAATGTAAAGTATCCAAAAGTGCAAATGTCATAAGTGAAATGCAATAAAGAAAAAAAAATGTATTTTCGATATAATGAAAAGAAAATGCAAGGACTGAATAACAAACTCACGGGAAGATCCTACTACAAGTAAAAGGAGACAAGTCAAGCATGATACCAAGAAGTAACTACCCAAACCATTGTGCAAGGACAAAAATATGAGAAGAATGAGAAGAAAGAAGTTTGCCCAAAGAATTATCCAATAAAACGGCTTCCTATCACTTTGAAGGCACTTAACAGTCATAAAATGCATCCAAGAAGTCTCAACAACCAACAAAACTCACCCAGAAAACACCAAACTCATCCAAAAGGACTAAAGAGATAATGTACGCAATTTTTTAGAGAACAGCTTGAGTATGTACGCTCCCTAAAGGAAGACAACCCACATATGTACGCGCCCTGACAAAGGAAAGCCTATGTATGTCAATGAAGACACTTCCTGAGCAAGGGTTAGGCTAAGAAAATCAGATACAAGGAAAAGTATAAGCTTTCAAGAAACAAACGACAGATAAACTCGGGAAAACTGAGAGCAAATAAAGGAAAAAAAACACCCAATACCCCCAAAAAGGAGATCTCCCCAGTGGAGTCATCAATTATGTTACGAGGAAAATCTCTCTATGGCTAGGGGAAAACCACAATAGATGAAAAACACCCAAAAATAAACTCTAATCTCAAGTATGCTATATAAATGAAATGCTAATAAGAGAAGGCTTGAAGCCTACCTCGTACAGACGTTCGAAGAAGACCATCGTTGAGCACACAACCCAAAGCTTTATACCTGCAACTTGTCTTCAACAACCAAGATACGCAAGCATGTGGTAATGATATATAATGTTAGAATATAAATTAGCATAATCCATTAACATACATAACAAATAAGCTCATGGAAATCAATACACATATTTTCAAGATATCAATTGGACGAGAAAAGAGTATTTCTATTAATGTAATCAAGTACATAGGTGAAAAACTTTTGTAGCAGCACATATCAGAACCGAGAAACTAAGTCCCTCCACCACTTCAATACTCCATAAAGGCAAGCTCACAAGTAGGAGTCAATGAAGGTCTACATCACAAGATAGGAAGAGCTTGGGGGTTGAACACAAGGAGTTCATACTTTCAAGGACAAAGGGATGCAGACTCAATTGAAGTGAAAATTCTCCAGAGTATATTTGCTCTCAATCTGATGATGATTTGTTTATATTCAAGGCTTGGATATGGCTCAAATTATATCCTCCAAATGGAGTTTAAGGGTCGAGTCGGAGCGTTTCCAGTATATGGAAGGTTAAGGATCATAGATCTCATGACATGGCATGGAAACCTAATGCATTTTTTTAATTTTTTGAGCACCAAACCGGATGTACACGGGTTGTAAAGGAGCATCCTACGTATGTACGCGAGTTGTATAACTAGGAGGTCGCGTACATGGACAAAAATGTGTCTTTTTAGCTCTGTAGTGATAAAAAAAGGGAGGAATGAAGTCTGCAAAGGGAAATGGAAGGTCATCCAAGAAAAATGAATGGAGTGTGGAAAAATCGCTATAAAAATCTACCCTATATTGTTGTGAAAATCTCCTCTAAATCTTGTTGGAATTGGGTTGCCTTTATAGGTGTCATCAAAGTTGAGTTTTAGAAATACAACTGGGGGGGAGACCATGAGATATGGGGGAAGGTACCAGGAGTAGGTAGTTGGTTGGCTATGAGCGCAGAATGGGGGTGAAAATCAAGATCATGGAGAATGGGAAGCTCCTAAGGGGAGTAGTCCCAATCCTAAGATGACCATGAGGCAACCAAAGTCGTTTCTCTGGTATTCTTTTTTATTTTATACCAGATTAAGTCTATTCCCATAGATTCATTTCTTAAGATGTGAGGATTGCGTTATTTCCAATTTTCCTAGAGAAGGAAGACGGGAAGGAGTTGCTAGGATTGATTGAGGATGGGATTAGAGAAGGTTGAGGATCACTAGTGTTTTTTTGTTGCAGGAATGTTGTTTCTTTGATGATCAATTGTTCAAAAGATAAGGGAACAATGATCCCAAAGGGAAGAGGAAAAGGGATTGGATTTGAGGAAGTGTTCCATAGTCTCTTCATCTTGTGAGTATAGATGGTACAACACGGGGCCACAGAATCCACATCTGATTAGGTTCTCCCATGTCATAATTTTACCCTTGGAGAGAAACCAGAGGAAGAAAGAGACTTTCAGCCATAAGTTTTGATTCCAAATTAGTATCCAAAGATCCTGAGTTTGGAGGTGTTGGTCATCTGCAGAAATTTGGTATGCTTCCTTGAGGGTGAAGCATCATGTTGATCGGTATCCCCACTGAATCTTGTATTTTCTTGTTTGAATGTGTATTTTCATGTTCAAGAGATCCCACCAAAAGGAATTCCAATCTACTTGAGGGGGGAGGGGTTTTCATTATTCTTTGGGGATCCAAGTTCTCCAAAAGTGACCAAGATTAGGAGGAAGACAATATTGGTGAAGCCAACACTTGTATTTGGTTGTCATGTGATGTCTGAGCAATAGAATATCTGGATTGGAGTGAAGAGGAGGAATTTGTTTCCGTGCATCATCCTAGAATAGAGCATCAGTGTCATCCCTTACTTCCCAGAAACAGTCCTTGTGGATAAGATATTTTATTTTCCAGGCAGCATTTGAGATCAAGGAACCCGAGATAGTTCCTGAAATTCTTATGAGGTCATGAAGCTCTGTGAGAGGGTAGAACTTCTTGTGCCAGAGGATATTTCAGAGTGTGTCCTTTGAATTCATCTAGTGCCACCATGTTTTGGCCCCGATGACATATCTAATAAAATCTCGATCTCTGAGACCAAGGCCCCCCTTGAGATTGGGGAGGAAAATCTTGTCTCAAGCCACCAAATCCCATTTCTTTTCTTTACAAGTTCTACCACACAGAAAATAACTTTTAAGGTTTCAGACAACTTTCAGGATCTCTTTGGGAGCAGTAAGGGAGAAAAATAAGTAGAGAGGTGTATCTTGACGAACAGACTTGAGGAGGACCAGGCGTTTGGCTGCATTGAGCGTTCTAAGAGACCAATTGGCCAATTTTTATTCATTCTGGAGAGAAGGTACTCTCATGATGAATTGTATAGTTCATTGTTGATGAGAGGGGAACCCAAATATTTGGATGGAATAGAATTCCTTTGGAAATTGAGGATCATCGAGATGTGATTGGGCAATGTTAAAGAAAAAAAAATGATATTTTGAAAGGTTGATAGTGGTACCTGAGGATTTCATGAAATATAAAAGGACATGTTGAATAGCCTTGGCCTATTTGGTTGTGGGTCGAGCTATTACCATAGTGTCAACAAACCATTGTTGGTGTGATATGGTAATCTCCTCACCATCACCACAAACTCGCATGCCTTTAATTTTATTCTCTGCCACAATAGATTTAATGGATCTACCAAGACCTTTTTTCATCGGGATGAAGAGGAAGAGCAAGAGGGGATCTCCTTGTATGATTCCATGGGAGGGAGAGAAGGAATATGAAGGGGATCCATTGACTAGGATCAAGAACAAATTAGAGAAGGTAAGGGTGAGTACCCATTAAATCTAGGAAGGAGAAAATCCAAAGGATTGAAGAGTATGATGGATGTACTACTAGCTCAACTTGTCGAAAGCTTTAGACATATATAGTTTTAAGAGCATGCTAGGGGTTTTAAATATTTTGAGGGAATGGATGACCTCATGGGAGAGGATGATACCATCAAAATTTTCCACCCCTCCACATAGTCGTTTTTTTTTTTCTGGAGAAATTAGAGAGGGGATAATATCTTTTAGGAAATTGGTGATGAACTTTGTGAGGATTTTGTAGACCACATTGAAAAGAGTGATTGGGCGAAATTTATTGGGGCCTTCCACTTTATCTTCATTTTCAATAAGGGATAGGAAGGTAGAATTTAGAGTTGTAAGGACATTGGAGTGTTGACAAGAGTCTTTTACTAGGGCCTAGATGTCCCATTTTATGTTAGGCAAGAAAGCCTGAAATAAATCTGAAGTAAAGTTGCTAGGTCATGGCGCTTTTCTTTTCGACATTTCAAAGACCGCTTGATCAACTTCCTCGACAGAGATGGGATGCATGAGGGAATCATTCTATTTTGGGGAGACTAGCTACAAAATATGTTGAGTGGTTTTCTGGATATTCAGCCTTTGCTCTGCTTCTGGTTCGGTAAGAATTTCCCAGAAGAAATTGACTAGATCTTGTTCAATGTCAGTATGCTCAGTCAGACTCTTTCCAAGTTTGTCTTTTAGGGATGTGATGTTATTGTGATTCCTTCATTGAATCATAGATCTATGGAATAATTTGGTGTTTTTTTCCCTTCTTTGAGCCATATGATTCTATATTTGTGGTTCCAAAGCATCTCTGCGTGCATGCCTTTGTCATCAACTTGTGATTGGAGATGTGTCTATTCTTTTATCATATATTATGTGCAACATTCTTGTATAATATCTTGTTGAACTTGTTCTATTTGAGTGGCCAACTCTTTTTTTTCTTGAAAAATATTTATGAATTCCTCTTTGTTCTATATTTTTACATTTTTGATATACTTGAGATTTTGTTGAAAACCATAAATTAGTGATATAGAGTTGGGACTGCACTCTTCCCATCAAGATTTGATGTTGTTCTGAAAATTGGGATGGTCCAGCCAGAAACTTTCAAAATGGAAGGGCCAATTGAGGGGGTTTCCTTGGAGGTCCAAATTAAGCATGAAGAGTCAGTGGTCTGAGCCTCCATAGTGAAGAATAGAGGATCGAGGCTAGAAAGAAAGATTCACTTTGAGGCCAGAAATCGATCAAGTCTTAAGGAAACCTAATTTTCCCTCTTATGCAATTGTTCCAAGTGTGCACACCATTGATAGTTTCTAGATCCATTGGGGTGAGAGATTGAATGGTGTCAAGAAAAGATTGAGATTTATGGTCTAGTATTCTTATGCCTATTTTCTTTGCAGCCAAGGAGGTGATTATGCTTAAGTATCCACCAATGAGCCAGCGAGCATTGTTTATGATTGAATTCGAGTTTTGAATGGAGATAAGAAAATGAATCTTGTCAAAGATAGAGTTGGGTCTATAAACATTAGTGAGAAATCTAGATTCATAGGATCATATGAGTTGTAAGATAGATGAGGGAGTGCTTACTGGAAAATAAGTTGGACAGAATGATTTCAGAAAGGTTCCAAAGAAGGGATAGACCTCTTGTTTCTCTCTGTGCATCTAGATCCATTGCTTGATATCCCTTCCAGATTCAAGGGGATAGGGTTTGAAGCAGGTCTTGGGGGAATTTGGTTTCTTGAAGCATTAATATAGAGGGGTTTTCCTAGAGAATATTTTATCTAAGAAGCATGTGCTTGGTTTTACCATTAAGGCCTTTGATATTCCAAGAGATAATTTTCATGAGAGATGAGGGGGGATGGGTAGGAATTTGTCCGTCATCAAGGCAATGTGTCTCGAGTTAACCAACAACTCACCTAGTTCTTAGAGAAGTTGCTTATTGCTTCTTCTTCCTATTTTTTTCCTCTTTAGGGTTTTTAGGTTGATAAGAGGAAGAATGATATTTAATTCCCAAAGAAGGAACATAGGGATTACCATTTGATGTTGGATTATTGAGGATCTGATTGTGAACCAGGGCATCCTTCAGAATTTGGACATGTTTCTCAAGGATGGAATTTAGATCTTGACGCATACAAGTCATTGCAATGGGGTGTAGGTAAATATCCCCAAGATCCATTTCCTTGTCATCGTCCGAGTTAGGTTTCTCTGAGGTGTCCTCCTACATATCTTCCTCACCTTCGCTGATTATCGAGGATTCATGGTCCATGGTTTTACGGTGCTTGACCTTTTCTTATGTAGGATTTTCCTTTGTAGGGTTTGGCTCCTGTTGATTTTCATTCTCCTTGTTAGTATCTTTTCCATCTTCACCCTAGGAGATATATTCAAAGGATTTGTTGGATTTGAAGCCCCTGTTAGGGTGTGGAGGGATGGGATTTATCCTAGATTTTTTCATGGTTGAGACTTTTTCAAATCTTTCAACATCTCTTGAGGAGGGATATGGAACTATATTTTCTTATGCATGAAAAGGGAAATATCTAAAGAGATGGCCATACTCATGGAAACGCCTCTAGAGAAAAGGGATGTTCTCTTAATTTAGGGTTTGGACCCATTCATTTTTCGTGATAGTGAAGATTGATTGAGTTTGGGAGGGATTTAGTGAGATTCATGTAGACACAGATGAAAGCGTAGGATGTGTAATGATTGGTTTTGGTGATCTCCAAGGTTTTTACAAAAGTGTCGAGGGTGTTTCCAATGCCTTCAATAATTTATTCGTTCCAAAACTCATGTGGCAAGGAGTATAAACGAATCCAAACAAAGGCAACCATGAAGTCCTCTTTTTTTTGGGATAAATCACTCCATCCATGGGCAAAAGTAAATCCCTATAGAGTTGAAGAAATAAGGGACATTCTCAAAGACCTAGTCGTGATCTTCCAAGTTGGAAAATATGGATGTGAAGAAACCCTTAGAACCTAATTCGAGGTCAATATGGCCCTTGTGTTTCTAGGTTCTTCTTATCCACCATATTAGGGCCTTCTCCATTGGCCAAATTCCCATGAACTTTCCTATGAAAGCATGATTTTGCATAAATTGAATGTAATTTTCAATTATGTCTGTTTTTATTTCATATTTCAAATTCTCACTCGCCTTTGGCAGACAGCTTGTTGTAGATATGGGATTATTGGTTTCCTATTTCCTTTAAATTTGAGTTGAAATTTGATCTATAGTTTTTGGTTGCTTACCTTTCATATATCCATATGGATCTCTTTCTCCGTGAGTGTGATGAAATTAATTAGATGCAGGGTCGAGGGAGCCATTTCGGTGGCCTTCTAGAACTCGTTTGTAGGAGGGAGTGTCACTCCCTCCTCCAGTTACCGCCATGAAGGAAAGAGAAAAACCATAGAGATGTGATAAATTGAAACCTGTTATGATCAAACGCCTAAAAAAATGATAAAAATTCAATGATTACAGTCCACTTTGAAAGGGGAACCTCCTTTTACAATATGTCCAATTCAAAATACAATATGAGATGAGATAATATGATCCTAAGACTAGGTATCCTTGGTGTATATATATATATATATATATATATATATATATAGGAGGCAAAGGGTACAATTATAATGAAAGGGTATCGTGAACGGTTCTAGCCGACATACCATTATAATACTGTAAATTTAATAATTCAATAGCTAGGGCTTAATAAGGGGTTTTACACATAAAATGGGGCTTTGTCTAGGTCTTAATTTGTCCCTCCCCTTCAAACAAGTGTTGTCCTCAACACTTGACTAACTGCGGGTGTTTCTGCATGAAGAACTCATTTTCCCATGTTGCCTCTTCCATTGGTAGGTTCTTCCATTTGACGAGGTACTTCGTGATTGCTCTATTTCTCAGTTGCTTAATCCTTGTTTCAAGGATTGTTTCTAGTTCTAGTATGATTTTCCCTTCTGCATTAGTCTCTAGTAAAATAGTTTGGACTAGGATCTTGTTTCCAATTACCTTTTTTAAGCAAGAAACATGGAAGTCTATATGTACATGAGAAGATGGAGGATTCTCCAATTTGTAATCCATACCTCCAATCATTTGAAAAACCTTATAGGGGCCATAATATTCGCGTGATAATTTAGTGTCCTTATTTTGTTGCTTGAGGGGAATTTGTTTATATTGTTGTAGTCGCAGAAATACCCAATCCCCCACTTCAAATTCCCTTTCATTGTGATGTTGATATGCTTTTTGTTTCATCCTATTTTGCGCCATAACCAAGTTGTCCTTCAATAGTTTTAGAACCTCTTGTTGGCTCCCTGTGTGTTCCTCAACTACTTGACCTTTGTATTCCCTTTCAAGGGTGATGTAATGGATGGAGGATGATATTCATAAAGTGCCAGAAATGAGGACATTTTTTATTAAGTATGGAAGGATGTGTTGTACCACCATTCCACCAAAGGAAACCACGTGACTCATTGTGTTTGTTTATCGGATGCAAAACAACGAATATATATTTCTATACATTTATTCACAATCTTAGTTTTCTCATCGGATTGAGGGTGGTAAGATGATTTGTGAGCCAAATGAGTACCCAAACAAGAAAATAATTCAATATGAAATTTTCCAGCAGTGAAAATTGGATCTCTATCATTTACAATAATCTTGGGGACTCCATGTAGCTTTTGAATTGTTTCCATGAATGATGTCATTATTGTGTTTCCTTTAAAAGGATGAGAAAGAGAGAAAAAATGGGTATACTTTGTTAGTCAATCGACTACTACCATGATGAAAATATTTCCTTCGGATTTGGGTAAAGTTGTAATAAAATCCATTGAAACTTCTTCCCAATGTTGACTTAGTATAGCTAATTGTTGTAGGATACATGGCGTCTTGATTGTTTCTCCCTTATTGTGTTCGCAGACTAAACATTTAGACACAAACTTTTCAACACCAGTGTTAAGACCTTCTCAAAAAACATCCTTCTTGATCATGTGGTATGTTTTCAAGAATCGTGAATGTTCTCCTATATGAGAAGTGAAATTCCAGAAGGACCTTCTGTTTGAGTTGGGAATTCTTACATAAATATAGGAAATCATGATACAATAGTAAATCACTCTTCCATAAAAAATTATCTAATGAATTGGGGTTCTCATGTGGTTGTTGAATGATCTTGCATACCTCTTGATATTTCTTCCATTTTATCCTTGCTTCTTCCACCCAATCAAATTGCAGAATAGAAATAGCACTTACTGAACCTTTTGTTTCTTCTTATTTCCTTGAAAGGGAATTTTCCACAACATCGTGTTTTCTTTTTTTACGAGATAATTTCAAATTCATAACCTAGCATCTTTGTAACCCATTTTGGTTGCTCTTCTGAAGATAATCATTTCTCCAAGAAGTAATTCAAACTATCATGATATATTTTTACTTTGAAGTGTCTTCCTTTTAGGTAAGGGAAGTACTTCAAACTACATGTAGTATGGCCAACATTTATTTTTGATAAATGGGTTTGACTAAGTTTTTTCCTTTAAATTGGTTGCTTTCAGAGGAAAGTGGCCTTCCTTATTGCATTAAAATTGCACCAATTCCATGGATTGAGTCATCACACTCCACATTAATTTATTTTGTAAAGATCGGTGTGGCCAGGATAGGAGTAGTACACATAGACTCCATAACTTTTCCAAAATCTTTGATTGCTTACCCAGTCAAAGAAAATGTTTCCTTCTTTAATAATGTTGTTAGATGTGTTGTTATTTGACCATTATTCTTGAAAAACTTGTTATAATATCTTGTTAACCCTAAGAATACTCTAAGTTTCTTCAAAGCTTTGGGAATCGACCATTCCCTCATAGATTTAATTTTATTAGGGTCCACTTGTACACCTTCATGAGATACAATAAGACCCAAATATTCCACTTCTTGAACCCCAAAGGCACACTTGGAAGGCTTTGCATAAAAAAATTTATCTTCCAATAGTTTTAATACTTTGTCAACATGGTGTGTCTGCTCTTCCCAAGATTTGTTGTAGATTAGTATGTCATCAAAAAATAATAACACACATTTTCTAAGGAAATGATTGAAAATAGAACTCATCAAGCTTTGAAATGTTGAAGGTGCATTAGTAATTCCAAATGGCATAACCAAAAACTCATAATGACCTTCATATGTTCTAAAAGTTGTTTTAGGAATGTCTTCCTACCTCATTCTGATTTGATGATATCTTGAACGAAGATATAGCTTAGTAAAGAATTTTTCTCCATGTAATTCATCTAATAATTCATCAATGATGGGAATAAGAAACTTTTCTTTGATGGCCATTTTGTTGAGTTGTTTATAGTCTGGACACACACGCCATGAACCATCCTTTTTTGTAACCATCACCATTGATGAAGACAAAGAACTTTGGATAGGTTGAATGATGTCATCCTCTAACATTTCTCAGATCGTGTGCTTAATCTCACTCTTCTATGCATATGGATGCATGTAAGGCCTATTGTTAGGTGGTACACATCCTGGTTGCAAATGAATAGCATGGCCATGATCTAGAGCAGGTGGAATACCCTTAGGATTTTCACCAAATACCTTGGAATTATTGTTGATAACTATTTGTAGGTATAATGGAGTAAAGGATATAGATGTTTGAACATCAAGTGAGCACAATTGTGCAACTACACCCCGGTGTCCCTTTTTGAGTAATTTTATCATGCTATTAGAGCTTATCATTTTAGAGGGTTTCCCTTGGATACCTCTAAGATCAATTTCCTTTCCATCTAAGGAAAATATCATTAAAAGATATTGAAAATTAAGGGGCATTGTTCCCAATTATTGTAACCATTGGACCCCTAATACAACTTCACCACCCCCCATTTAGATGGAAATCATGGGCCTATCTAGAAAATACTCCCCCATGTTGAACTTAATACTATGGCATTTCCCTGAACAATTTATGGCACTTCCATCTACAATCATTACTTGAAACTCTAGTGTGGGATATACAAAGCAATTAATATCTTTTGCTAATTTGTAATTGATGAAATTATGGGTACTACCATAATCAATCAATATTGCTACCTTTTTCTTTTTGATGCATCATTGTATCTTGAGGGTTTGTGGAGTATTGAAGTCAGCCAATGCATGACAAGATATTGTTGGAGTAGTCTCTTCTAGATCTGGATTTTGTGATGGCTCCAATTGTTGATCTTCTTCCTCTTCACAGTCTATGTAGAATAATTTCTTCTCGCCACATTTATGCCCCTTACTGTACTTGTTGTCACAATTGAAACATAGTCATTTTTCTCTTCTTTCATCCATTTGTTGAGGTTTCAACATTATCACTTGAAGTACATGTGTTTTATGAACCCCAAAATGATCTATGCTTCATGTGTACCCTCCAATGGTAGGCTTGTGTGTAGCCTAATTTTTGGCTTCAATATGACAAGCCAAATGCATAGCTTCCATAATATTTGTAGGATGTCTTAATAAAATCTCATCTTTAATGTATTATTTTAATCTACGCATGTAAGCTTCCAACAAATGTGCATCACTTATGCCATCCACCCTTGTGGCCAATACCTAAAATTTTGAACTATAATCTTCAATATCACCTAAGTGCTTGATTCTTGTCAATTGACTAAACTAGTCATGTTCCCATATTATGTTCCATTTGTTCCCTATTTTCAGTTATCCCCTTTTCCATCTGGCGATAAATCTCGTCAATTTCCTCTTGATTCATGGTTGACATCTCTGAAATATCTTATGTGCAATGCCACATTTATTATCAAAATTGGATGTGCCAAGTGAAATTTAGGGTAACTTTCCCAAACCTTGCTAATTTTTTTCCTTTCCAGGAGAACGAACTTGTAAAGAATGCCATGTGTCCAATATTTAATAACTGATTCTGAAATTTGTACCAGAAATACTATGGACTATAGTCTTTCAAATGTAGTAGGTCTCATAGAATTTGGGTTCTTGATGAAGAAGATATGGTTGTTTTACCTAGAACACTCGTTTAAGACTAGTTATGGGACTAGTCAACAAACCCTATCTTCCACAGGGTATATATCTGAAATTATAATGACCCAAAAGATGAAATTTCAACCACATTTACCTTGGTATGTCTTCTAAGTAACCTCCAAGTTTTTTTATTTGAAGCATCCTAGAAAAAGAATTATAGTGAAAATGCCAAGATGCCTCGCTTGAAGAAGAAAAACCCTAGGACTGATGCTATGATACCAAATGTTATGATCCAACGCCTTAAAAAAAGAAACAATGTTAATGATTACAATCCACTTCGAGGGGGAAACCTCATTTTACAATATATTCAATTCAAAACACAATATGAGATGAAATAATATGATCCTAAGACTAGGTCTCCTTGGTATATATATATATATATATATATATATATATATATATATATATGCAACAAAGGGCACAATTATAATGAAAGGGTACCATGAAGAGTTTTATATGGCATACCATTATAATACTATAAATGTAATAATTCAATATCCAGGGCTTAATAATGGGTTTTACACATAAAATGGGGCTTTGTCTAGGTATTAACAAAATCCTAGAGTCGAAGATACCCCAACCCAAAAAAGTATCACCAATTCTATATTAAAAATCCACTAAGAAAGTCTTTAGGTTGATTGTCTAATGTATTTATCACAAAAAAATTGATATATATATTTATTAAAAAATGACCTCAATCGAGCTATATAGCTCAATCAAGGATTTACTTAATCCAATCTAATGCTTCAATCGAGGGTTTGCCACAATCATCAAGAATCATTTATAGATGTCTTATTCAAGTGCTCGATTGAGGTCTTAATAGCTCGATCGAGTGCTTAAAATTATCAATCAAGGGTATGAAAAATACAGTTACATGCTTTCCCTTGCCAAAAAGTGTTACCCAACTTCATGGATTCATCCATTTAAAATATGTGCATTAAATGTGGTTTTCTTACATTTATAATAATAGTCTTTATAAAGGCATAAAGCACCATTCAAGATGATATTAAAAGTGGTAAAACAAATTGACATAACATGTAGACATGTTATTATCAATTGAATTAATATAACATATAGCTTGACTTTTACAGTGTCTATCGACATTACTACACATAACAAGTGTTGCATGATAGGGTAGTCCCTGTCGGGTTGGAATGGGAATAAATGCTAATGTATGGAGGGATTGTGGGAGAATGATAAGATTGAAGCACCAGAGACACATGGAAATTGTTGCAGACATGTGGAAAGCAACAAGCAAGACAAATGGTATCCGTGTATAAAAGGACATGTGGCACTTTGTGACACGTCAACCATAAGACATCAGGTTGCTACATGAATCTGGGAGAATGTAACTATGGGATTTTTCCTTCCATAAAAAACACAGTTCCCTCGAAGCCTGGATCCCCGAAGAGTCGGAGTCTTGAATTCCTGAATTAGTTAATGATAATATTATATTAATATCGGGTCAACAAGTAATTAGCGAGAAAGTCACTTTGTGATAAATTTGTTCCATCGCTAAATATGGCTAGGGGAGTTCTAAAATTTCAAGGTCGGTAAAAGTTAGCAAGGACTATAAAGTGTCAAGGTCACCTAGATGGCACAGTGGAAACTGATCGATGGTTCACATTCATTTTGGAAAGAGAAAGCGCATGAGCGTTAATATCCTAGAGCAATGATGGCATTGAAACCATTTAGTTTTTGAAAGTGTTCTCATTTTGATTATATTGTGTTTTTCATAATCCATCTTGTTTTTATTTTCTTAATAAGATTCTGTAATTTTTCCTATTACCAGTAGTGCAGCAGATAGCTACTAAAAAGAAAAGATATCCCCATCACGTGTAACTTGATATATTGTTGGAGTCTGACTTGCCATGTTGGAAATTTTCGTTCCTACCTTGTAGGTTTTATCTCTTTAATCTATTTATGAAATTCATCTATAATGATATTTGTATACTTCCAACTGACTTTCATCCCAATATTTAGAGTTAAGTTCAATTTTCATAGTCAATTCTTTAATTTTTCCCATGGACAAATTAAGTTCAATTTTCATAGTCAACATCCATTTCATTTTATTAAATAGATCATATGGCTTGTCTATATCTATATGTGTTAGGATAAATAAATTTATATGTGGTGGAAAACAAAATATATATATATATATATATATATATATATATATATATATATTTGAAAATGTGTTCAATGTCGAAGATTCTTTGATCTTCTTGTGTGACCTCTGTGTTTGCTAGTTTTTTCTATATATTAACACACACCTAACATGATTGTTTATTTTCACAAGTTTTCAGTTCATTGAATTTGTTTTAAACTGTGTGAAAAGAAGGTGTTGAGATAGAGGAATATGCCATTTTCCTGAAACTTTATTCCTTGAGCAGCAAGCCCACTTTGCATAGGTTGATCTGCAATTTCTCTCCAGGAAGAGGGCATCTTTGTAACATGCCTATCCAACTGAAATATTTGTAAGAACATAAATATTTGTAAGATTCTTATGACAGTTCAGTATAGTACCAATTGATATATTTGTAACATGTATATCCAGTTGATTGTTTTTTTGGCAATGAATTTTTTTTTTGAAGGTTTATATTTCTGTTGATATTCTTGCAGATGTATTTACAAGTTTGTTGACCCTTGAATCTTTTAGGAACAAAACAGAAACCTAACGAGGATTTCAATCCTACTATATTTTTATAGATGTGGTACTCCTCTTTAATTTTTTCCTGGGGCGTGTATAGTTCAAATATGGGACTTAGATAAAGTTCGTCGTAATGACTTAAATCAATACAAAACGATAGAAAATGTTTTTTTTGTTTTTTTGTTTTTTGAAATAAAGGTTCCTGGAAAATAGGACCAGGAATCACACACATTAAACATTCAAATTAAATAAACACAATTTCCTGACATCTAGCATAGTTCAAGATAAAAAAAAATTGAGCACATAAAAATAAAAGAAGATGACTGACATGCATAAAGAGAACTAACTTTGAATTCTGAAAACAGGGTTACAAGGCACCATCGAGATTGTTCCTGAAGTATTTTTCTTTGAAATTTATCAAAAAATAATAATGGTTGTTACATATTCCTCGAAATTTAAATGTGTTTGTCATGTAGATTGGGATTGGGGCTCCCACGAACCATAAAATAAATAAGTACAAGAAATAGGATTGTAGAAAGAAGAAGTGGGTGACAGTAGAGAGCAAGACCGGAAAAGAAGAAATTGGAAGTTATCAGTCTTTGGTTAGACATTTCTATTTAAAGAGGTGGATTAACTGGATTGATAAAGAAAGAAGGATGTGATCAGTATAGAATTACTATGATGGTATATCTCTCCCCTTTTTTATTTGCTTCCTGATGTCTTTGTATTTCTCTCGTTGATGGTTACTGGAGTCGTGCCAACCACTTGTTGCCCTTCGTCGGTGAGCTTGTTGATTGCCCTTTGGAGCCATTCTTCAATGTATCTTCTCATGGGGGCCACGTTGATCTCATGCCGGATTTTTCTGTTGAAAAGCTCACTTTCTAATTCCCTTAGATCGATAGAAAGATTACGCAGAGCCTGTTTAATTTATTCATTTTGTACTGAATAGTCCACTAGCCAGTTGTACACGTCACCCTCATCATATTCAAGGATTTCGTAAAACTTTTCTAAAGACAACCCCTTAAAAATATCAACTTGTTCATCGAAGGATTGCTTGGTTACGATCAAGGAGTTTACGATTAAATTGGGGTTTTGGACCTCGTTGGTACTTCCAGCTAAGTCTATTTCGATCAGCTTTCTGAATAATTCTTATTTCTTTGATACGGCTTGTTCACATGCTAGAACAATGAGATGTAGGTTATTAACTTTCTCTTTCCATCATGCATTTAATCGTTTCATCCGGTTTGGGGAGGGGAGATCTTCTTCGCTTCTTCTCATTTATGTCATGTTGGTGACATTGATGCCAAAAGGGACGACTGTGTCTAGATATAAACCTTCTTCATTTTTTAAATCCACCTGCAAATGTTTGTGGAAGTCATGTGCCCTCGTTCCAAAGGAAGCTATACTTTTTTATGTTTCCTAGGCTTGAGTAATTATCTCCATTCTTTTCTTGATATTCTTCTCCACATAGCCTCTACACGATGTGAGGAGGTTGGAGGATCATTTTAACTTGGTTGTAGGGGTGGCAGGCATTGTTATTGCTAAAGGACTGGCAAGCAACGGGATAGGAATCAAAGCTTCCTCCAATTATTTGATTCGGTCCTTCAGTCTAGCATTCTTCGCCTCAAGGCCTCCAATGGAATCATCAAGAGAATCTTCGGTTAATCGGTGAATTCGGGATATTTGGAACAGTTGCATGTTCCTAAGGTTAATCTCTAAACTAGATTTCCCTTTCTTATTTCTTACATCTCTCTTTTCAATAATTGATTTTTTAGTTTCGTTGTCAAAAACAACACTCTAGAATACGAAGGATTCATCCTCGTCAAAAATCTCGGTATCAGCTATCTCCATTAGGGGATTATGGTGGATCGCGTCCCCAGGCTTATCAACGTTGTGGAATATGTTACATAGATCAGTCTCAAGTTCCATGTCTTCACTTTCAGTTATGGTCTCTTCCGCTTCTTCCAGAACATTTTTTCTCTTCTTCCTCACGGGAAGCTTGTGAGAACTATCAACTTTACCCCGAGGAGGGTTCTTATCTCCTCCTCTGTTTGAATAATTGTAGGTTTATTTCTTACTGGGGTGGGTCATTGGAGCAATGCTCCGGGATGTTGTACTCTTGGGAGTGGAAGTTGGGGATTGGACACTCTTCTCACCAGGGCCTTCTCCCTGTTGTGTGTACACTTCATTGGTTCTTTGCAATGTCTCTAGGTCACCAGCGTCAGGAGAAGGAGTTTTCTCGTCATTGTCTATGTCTTTGTTCACGAGTGTATGGATAAAAGAATTGTCGAAGCAAACTGCTAGTAAATGTTCTACAAAAATCCCATTAGGGTCAAACCCTTTGATCCTTTCAGCATATCTTAGGTTCAAGTTGTTGAAATGACCTGCAAATTCATCAATCTTATTGACATTCCTGAACACAAAGTCCCGGAATTTCCAAGGCAGAGGAATGAACTGTTTTTTTCTCTTCTCATGGAAACAATGCAACCAGTAGTTATATTGCCTTTCTATTTTTGTAACAAATATTATGTTTGTAATGTGACATGGAAGGAAACAAGGATTTTCCTTGGAGCCAAAAATCATTATTACACTGTAATTCTCCATTTGTTCAAGTGTCCCCTTCCTATCCAAAAACTTGGTTTCTTGGTCAGACATACGGGGAGCATCCTTTCCTAACAATAAATCTTTGAAAACTGAGACAAAGTCATTAAAAATATCATAAAAAAATGGGAGTCCTTGTGCCTCCACAAGGCTTGGTACCAGAAGGTTATTGGGTTGAATTCATAGTTTACCTTCTTGGACACAGAGAGTTTTGGAAATGGACAGCAATGCGCTATCGTGAAAACCAAGTAGGATGACATATAAAATTTCTTCTCGTGTTTGAATTGTGAAAATTGGGAACACGTTTCAATTGAAATCAGCTTCCCCCAATCAAAAATGGCTTGTTCCTTGACCGCTAAATACAAAATATAAAGAATCATGTGGGAAATGCTTGTTGTGGATTCTTATCTTGTTATTCTTGTAAAGAGCCAGGCAATTTCCCGGAATAGATTTCTAAAGAACTAACCTACAGCCTTATGATATCTTCAGGAACTGTCATCAGGTCTTCCAGGAACTCGGGTAAGAGGTCCAACCCGTTAGCATGATTTTTTAGGAACTCCTTGCAGTATTCTCCTCTGAAGGTCAATGTTGGCTCCAGCAATATCAACGTCTTGTGGAAGACCTGAGGTGACAAAGAAACATGAGAGTGGTCTTGTAGTGGAATAATTCTTTGGCTTGAAATATATCTCGTGGCGCACCAAGAGACCACCTCTTTACAGTCAAACTTCAGGGACACAGCCTGCACGAGCAATTCCAGAGGTCCAAATTACTTTGTTCTGGGTGGAAGGGGATGAGTAGTAAGAATATGTCATGGACCACTGGAAGTTCTGGTCCTCATGCCCGAAGATGTTCACTATATCTCCACAGAACTGTTGTCGAGTTTCCGCCATAAGTTGATGAGAACATTTGTTTGCTCCAGACGATGTTTGAAATGAATTCTCGGAAGGGATAATATAACCCTCTGCAAATATTGGTCTAATGTGTGTGAATGGGATATCTCCTCGATCCTTTCACTCATTAATGACAATATCTACGGTTGTTGCATGATGATTTGTTAGCATTAAAGCTTAGTAATTTCTTACTTAGAAAGAAGTGTGAAGGTGGCGGGGACGACGAAGAGCAATTAAGGATTGGAGATTTTTTGAACCCGCCAACCCAATGACCCGCGAAAGACATTCCATGATGTTTGAAATGAACACTCGGAAGGGATAATATAACCCTCGAAAAATCTTGGTTTAATGTGTATTAATGGGATATCTCCTCGAGCCTTTCGCTCATTAATGACAATCTTTACAGTTCCTGCATGATGACTTGTTACCATTAAATCTTACTAATTTTATATTTAGAAAGAAGTGCAAAGGTGTCGGGGATGGGGAAGAGCGATTAAGGAATGTCTAAGTATGGAAAGCGGTCGGTCAGGCTTCAAAATAGGGTTACAAGGGATACCCATGAGAGGTGAGGGCATGACGGTCAAATTGTATGTCTCAGAAGTTTTGAGTGCAAAATGTGTAACACGGAATAGGGCATGATGGGGCAGTTCAGCGGTCAATTTGTATATCGTGGAACTCTGGGTGTTATTTGTAGGTCGTGGAACAATGGAAGCGCAATCTTGAGACTACCTGTTCTGGAACCCACAATCAAAAAAGTGGCTAAGTATGGAATAGGGAAACGGTCGGTCACACTCATCTTCACTAATATATTGAAATTTGTAATGGATATCCCATTACCTGGCAAAAAAATTTATGCATGTTTCTAGGCAAGTTGTGAAGGGATAGTCAATGTGACTGTCTCCTCGAGTATTTATCTCATTAATGACAATATTTATGGTTGTTGCATGATGAGTTGTTAGCATTAAACCTTATTAATTGCATACTTGGAAAGAAGTGTGAAGGTGGCGGGCACGGGGAACAACAATTAGGAATTGGATATTTCGTGAACCTGTCAACCCGACGATCCACGAAAGATATTCCAAGACATGGCCAAGTATAGAAAGCGATCGGGCGATCTTCAAAATAGGGTGAAAAGGGATCCTGAGGAGACTTCAAGGCCTGACGGTCAAATTGTATGTCTCAAAACTTTTGAGTGCAAAATGTGCAACACGGAAGAGGGGATGATGTGGGAGTCTGGCGGTCATTTTGTATTTTGGGTGTTGTTTGTACATCACGGAACAATGGAAGTGAAATCTAGAGCTTGCTTTCCCAGGAATCCACGATTGAAAAAGTGGATAAGTATGGAATGGGGAAGCGTTCGGTCGGAGTCGTGATATAAAAGCATGAGTGGAAATGTGAACTCGTGAGTCTGTCAACTCGCACACTTAGAACTTGATTTTTGGTTATAACTATGTATAGTTGATTTACAGGCACTATTGATGTTTAGATTTTTTTAGATAACAGTGGGTTAGGATAATTTTTCATTATTACTGTGATAAGGCCTTAAAAAAACTAGAATAAGTAACGTTTTTTCCAATTCAATTCTCACACAAAAAAAATATCTCATCCCATAATTTTCATCTTTGTTGATCCAATAATAGGGAGGTTGATTTGGTAGATTGGTCCATTGGTCATTTCAGGCGACTGGGGTGCATCAACTAATTCTTTGATGAAGATTTTTTTTTATTGCAACCTATGGGAGTAATTGTATTTTTTATACATTGTTTAATGCCTTGAAATAGTATTTTAAGTATTAAACTTCTTGCAGCATATTATTCATTGAATGGTTTTTTGTTTCCCTATGTTTTTACCTCTATTATTTCACTTTTTTGTCATTATTGTGCTACCAACCAAGCAGAACCATCATCCATATCATCTTTTCAATTTGACCATGCTTTTGTCTTGGTGAAACAACCCTCTAACTCACCAACAAATTCAAAAGAACGACCATTCCAAATTTTCGGTGGTCTGGCTATGCCCTTTAGCACTCATGTGCATACTTTAGGAGAAATAGTAACTATGAAGTCAATTAGACATCTCTTCAGGCTCTTCAATCAAATAATAGAGAAAGTGAGTCATAGTTATACTTTCCAAGATGTGTTTGCATAAGAGAAGCATCGAAAAGCTACAGAGAAATCAATGGAGGGTTGTTGAAATAAAATTATTGTACTGTCAACTTGACCATAAGTATAACAATGAAGAACTTGAATTTTAATATTGTGGTTGATTTCATAGCCCCATTTGACTTCAACTAGCATATATCATTTTTTTCAAAATATTTGCGAAAAAGAAATTTGGTAATTTCATTAATAAAGTAAAAGTGCTCAAATAGAGGTCAGGGGATGGAAAACCAATAGTATGCTTCATTTTCGAGTGAAGGAATCAAGGAAGTGAGAGGGAAATAAGAGATTGTTCGCTCAGCAAGGTTGATATGAGAATGAAACTTCTTGGGCGGGGCCCCAACTCTCGCATCGTGAATTAATGTTTCTATGTTCTATCTACATTACGAATGGAATTGAATTAGTGTTGTTATGTTCTATCTGTAGAAGCCTCATGTGATCGACACAATGCATTGTCATATAATTGTTCAATGTTTAATATTTGATCAAATTACTTGATTCAATACAATATTTAAGAATTATGAGACTATCAAACCATGCAAATGAGAAGAGGTGTTAAATCCAGCAAAGAAGAACCAACCAAGATTCCAAGGCAATTTTTTAACAGTAAATCTATAAGAAAAATAGTGGGAAATAAATATTTATACATAGCCATTGGAATGAGTTCTTTGCACCGAAGCATTGAACATACTTGTCATAAATACAGTTATAGGAATTACAAAAAAAAACATGCATATAAGTATTTGTTGTTCATATAGTGCGACAACATGCAGAAGGCACCGATAAGCTCTTGAACATGCATACAAAACTGATTATCATGCCTTTTTAGGAACTCCTTGCAGTCTTCTCCTTTGAAGGTCAATGTTGGCTTTGACAATATCAACATCTTGTGGAATACCTGAGGTGACAAAGAAACAGGAGAGTGGACTCGTAGTGGAAGAATTCTTTGTCTTGAAATATATCTCTCAGTGCACCAAGAGACCACCTCCTTACAGTCAAAGACTTCAGGGACACGGCCTGCACGAGCAATTCCAGAGGTCCAAATTACTTCGTTATAGGAAAAAGGGGATGAGTAGTAAGAATATGTCTTGGACCACTAGGATTTCTGGTCCTCACCCCCTAAGATGTTAATTCCACATAACAGGAGACTAGTCCTGCAATTGAATAATTATTTGGCTTGAAATATATCTCTCAGCGCACCAAGAGACCATCTCCTTACAGTCAAAGACTTCAGGGACACATCCTGCACCAGGGACAAATCCAAACCCTAATCCAAAAACCTAAAAATGAAAGGAAATGATACATCTATGAAGGTCAGGACCGTCATCCAAGTCGAGAGACTCAAACTCTCATGTTGCAAAGCAACTATTGCATTCAACGTCGGTTTCTTTTCTGAAACCCTTTCCTTTGGTATTCTTAGGGCCGTTATCATGGAGCTGAGAAGTGCCCCCCGTTATGGTGGATTTAAATTTGGAATAAGGAGTGGGAACAATGTCTACATTTCCATCATCCATCATTGTATCATCGTTCATCGAATCATCTTCTTCTGGCTCAAAATCGATCGCATCAACCTCTATGTCGTCCATTCTTTTGTGATTTTCTACAAAATACTTGAAATTTGGAGCAGGTGATGGATAAACAGAGAGAATGAAGGATATACATGTTTATAGGGTTACAAAACAAATAAACGTAGGGGGGCAGGATATACACGTTTATAGGGTTATAAAACAAATAAACGCAGGGGGTTGTCTAAGCAAAGGGGGTTGCCTTGGAATTCTTTGTCTTGAAATATATCTCTTGGCGCACCAAGGGACCATATCATTACTTGATTTTGGGTGGAAGGGGATGAGTAGTAAGAATATTCCATGGACCACTGGAAGTTCTGGTCATCATGCCCAAAGGTGTTTATTGTATCTCGACATAATTGTTGTCAAGATGTTTCCATAAGTTGATGAGAACGTCTGTTTTCTCTAGATGATGTTTGAAATGAACACTCGGAAGGGATAATGTAACCCTCTGCAAATATTTTTTTAATGTGTATCAATGGGAGATATCCTCGAGCCTTTCGTTGATTAATGACAATTTCTATGGTTCATGAGTAATGAGTTGTTACCATTAAATCTTACTAATTGCATACTTAAAAAGAAGTGTGAAGGTGGCAGGGACGATGAAGAGCGATTAAGGATTTGAGATTTTTTGAATCCGCCAAACCGATGATGAGTGAAAGAGATTCCATGATGTTTGAAATGAATACTCGGACGGGATAATGTAACCCTCCACTAATCTTGGTTTAATTTGTATTAATGGGAGATCTCCTTGAGACTTTCGCTCATTAATGACAATCTTTACGGTTCCTGCATGATGAGTTGTTAGCATTAAAGATTAATAATTGCATATTTAGAAAGAAGTGTGAAGTTGGTGGGGACAGTGAAGAGTGATTAAGGATTGGACATTTTTTGAACCCGCCAACCCAACGACCCATCAAAGAGATTCCAAGAAATGGCCAAGTATGGAAAGCGGTCGCTTGGGCTTCAAAATAGGGTCACAAGTTATACTCAGGAGACGTGAGAGCCCGATGGTCAAATTGTATGTCTCTGAACTTTTGACTGCAAAATGTGTAACACGGAACAAGGCATGATGGTGGAATTCGACGATCAATTTGTATATCATTGAACTATGGGTGTTGTTTGTAGGTTGCAGAACAATGGAATCGCAATGTTGAGCATGTCTGCCCGGGAACCGGCGATCGAAAAACTAGCCAAGTATGGAATGGGGAAGTGGTTGCTCGGACTCGTGATACAAAAGCATGAAAAATATTCAGAAAAATGACTAGGTAACCAAAAAGGGAAAGTAGAGGGGGGAAATAAAGGGGAATTTGATTGTCAATTTGTATATTGGGGAAGTCTGGGTGTTATTTGTAGGGGGCGGAACAATGGAAGCGCAATCTTGAGCCCCCCTGGTTGGGAACCCATGATCGAAAAAGTTGTTGAGTATGGAATGGGGAAGCGGTCGGTCGGACTCGTGATATAAAAGCATCAATTAAAATGTGAATGCGTGAATCCACCTACCCGCGCACTTAGACATTTTCCGAAAAATGACCAAGTAACCGGAAAAGGAAAGTAGAGGAGAAAAAGAAAGGGGAGAGAAAATTTCGAAAGAGGGAATTGGTATTAATAAAGCCTCATTTATGGTATTAACAGTAACTATGAAGTGCATTAGACAGGTGAACAGACTCTTCATTCAAGGAATAGAGAAAATGAGTCATAGTTATACTTTCCAGGATGTGTTTGCATAAGAGAGGCATCAAAAAGCTACAAAAAAATCAATGGAGGGTTGTTCAAGTAAAATTATTGCACTTTCAACTTGACCGTAAGTATAACAATGATGAATTTTAATTTTAATTTTTTGGTTGATACCATAGTCCCATTCAACTTCACTTAGCATATATCATTTTATTTCAAAATATCTCTAAAGAATAATTTTGGTAATTTCATCAATCAAGTAAAAGTGCTAAAATGAACTACATATTACATTTGTTTCACAGATCTTACATTAAAAGGCAAGGTAGGTCTTGTATATTCTTTAAGATCATAGAAAATCCGCTAAGATCATGAATATATCATCCAACCATAATTCAAAAACCATGCCCATGAGAACCTTGAACTACAGTACAAAATCACATGAACAAAAGTCTGCCAAACACAAGACAGGAAAAAATCAGTGGAGATTGGGCATTGCATCCCATCTATAACCGAATCCCCAAATGTGCACCAAGAAATTTGTCGATTACTATATTACTATGAACGAAGATCACTATGAACATTTGCTTATGATAGTAATATGAACCAAGATCACGTTGACCTGACAATGTTCTAACATTACTAGTTCTAGAAAAGAGTGTCAACATTTAACTTAATGGAGTTTGAACAATGACAAATTTGGAATATTATTGAAAATGACTGATGGTTTCGTTTAGAGGAGCAAGTCGTTTTGACGGCTCAAACGATGGACTTCATTTATTCAAAGTTGGGTACTTTGTATGAGGTTTTTCCTCATGCTTCTCATTCTTGGATTGAACAATCGTATGTGCTTCCAATTCACTTTGTCATGGCACTGCAAAAATCTATTCATATCTTGATTGGGTAGCATGGACAGATACAGATTAGATTGTTTCATTTATTGTCAACGCATGATATGAATTTATTTATTTTGGGTTCAGCTAATATGCAGTATGGCATTGTCCTCATTTAATGTAAATTTGCTATGGACGCGATAGTCGTGTAACATGTACACAATGTTTGTCTTTTTCTATAGGTATACCTCATATGGAAATTTTGTTAACCCAGGAAGCAAATCGTGTAATACAGGTTGTCTAATTGTACAATGTACAATTGTGTTGTTGAGGGTTCAGATGGAAGCGTTGAGGCAATGTCTATATATGTAAGGTCATTTTTTACTGCATCGTAGGTAATAAATTGTGCCATCATTTATGAAATCATAGGCAGAAGCAAAGCAGGAGAGTCGCATTTGGCACATACAAGCTCGAAGGGGGTTGAGTACGCATTTGTTGCAACCAAAACACCCTAAACCTGCACACGTGAGCATAGTAGTTAATATATTGAACAATATAATATACAAATGTACAACAAAAAAGCTACACAAAATTGTTTAAAGCAATTTTTATGTGCAAAGTGTGGATGGAATTGTAGATGTATACATACAACAGTTGTCGAGCTAATTAGTTTCTTGAGATCATGTACTATGTATGTTTGCAATTATGTTACAAATGTTGTCTGGGTTGTGCGAAAGATCATTTATTTATCATCTATTTTCTTTGTTATATTTTTTAAGAGCATAAGTGGAAATTGTCCTTTATGCAATTGTTGTTCCATTGAGGAAAATAAATTTGAATAGGTGTCGAACAATTGTAGCTACAACATGGAACAGTGTAATAGTTGTGTAATATAACTAAGATATATGAGCATGTGAAGGTAAAGGAAAAAATTGGGTATGGAGAATGGTACCATTTCCTTCTCATTCTCTGACTCTCCATCTTTTATATGGAGAATGTGTTGCGATCCAACTTTTCTCGCGAGTGTGATAGCTGCACCAATGGTTTCGATTGAGTAAATGTCATTTCTCTCTACAAGTTGGTTGATTGTTGTGTTCGATATGAAACGATATTTTGAACAAACCGTGGGAATTTTTTCCACAATACTTGTTTCATTGAGCGATATAATCTAATCATAATCACCACGGTCATATATTGTTTTCGATAATATATTGAAATTTGTAATGGATATCCCATTACCTGGAAAGAACTTTTCTGCATGTTTCTGGACAAGTTGTGTAGGGATAGTCAATGTGACTGTCATCATGGCTTTGTTGTTTGTCATGTCAGCACGCATAATGCATCTAGTTTTGTTTTCCTTGTCTAAGTAGGTGCTATATACGACCATTATGTCCCCAATGAACACTTGTCAAGTTCGGCAGTTGTTCAAGCCTTCTATCGATAGTATATTGGGTGTTATAAGTTTAGACCTGGTGACATTTTTTGAACAGAAAAAGTAATGTGAATGGCAGTTTGTATCATTTTTTTTGGCATAAATGTACACGTAGATGCACAATTTGGATGAAGTATGCAGGTCATAGTTTTGTAACCATACCTCTTAGTCTGCAGAGCTCGCATTATGTTGGGTGTTTCACTTGCGCTTGTCAATACTTCTTGTGAATTGAAAAGCATGTATTGTAGATGACATCAACATATTTATCATGGCATAGATGAATAAATAACTCCGGATATTTTTTTGGTAAACATAGCAAGAGCATAATGTATGAATCTTTACCTTTTGCCTTGTCGTTCTATTAATGTTTGCGATGGTTGACTACTCATGCCCATGTCACTCATCCAACTTTTTCTGATGCAAACATGTGTACATAAACATTACACCGACTAAATAAGAATATGCATTATATATTGTTCATAATTGTTCTAGATGTCACATACATGCTCGAAGGGGATGGAGTATGAAATAGGGTGTCAAGGGATACTCAGGAGATGTCAGGGCCCAACGGTCAAATTGTATGTCTCAGAAATTTTGAGTGAAAAAATGTGTAACACGGAACAGGGCATGATGGGGGAGTTTGGTGGTCAATCTGTATATTTTGGAACTTCGTCTGTTGTTTGTAGGTCACAGAACAATAGAAGCGCAATATTGATCCTGCCATCTCAGGATTTTGGTTGTCAATTTGCATATTGTGGAACTCTGGGTGTTGTTTGCAGGACACGGGACAATAGAAGCGCAATTTTGAGCCCGGGAACCCGGGATCGAAAAAGTGGCTAAGTATGGAATGGGGAAGCGGTCAATCGGACTTGTGATATAGAATCATGAGTAGAAATGTGAACCCGTGAGTCCACCAACCCACGCACCTAGACAAAATCGACTAAGTAACCAGAAATGGAAAGTAGAGGGGGAAAATAAAGGGGAATTCGGTTAAGTATAGAAGAGGGAAAAAAAAAGGATAAAATAGAGTGGGAAAATAGAAAAGGGGAGGGAAATTTTCGAAAGCGAGAAGTCTCAAGAAAATCCCATTGTTGTCAAATCATCATTTTCTAGTCCAACATTTTATCCACCTACTTGTTTTGTGTGTTTGATTTACTATCACTATTAGTTTACCTTTTCGAAGATTGTACTTCAGCTTCCTATGTTGTGGCATATAAGATTTCATCCTCTTGTCCAACTAGTATGTTTATTTCAATGTAGCAATGCAGGAAATACAATGGACATGAAGGTAAGTTGGTATGTATAAAGAGATGTAAAAAAATAAATACAGTTTTATTTATTTCAATGTAGCAGTACAAAAAATATAGTTGACTTGAAGATAAGCTATTATGTAGAAAGATATGTAGTATCTACATACAAAAAATTAGATGCAAAGAAGTAGAATAAATATACAGACAATAAATGAAATACAAAACAATGTAATATGAAATAAGAGAAGAAGCATGCACCTTTGTATCTCTTCTTCTACATTTGTGGTTAAGAGTCCTTTGTCTTCTCTAGTTATTATGTTTGTTTCAATGTGGGAACGCACAAAATACAATGAACATGAATGTAAGTTGGCATGTAAGGGAAAACACGTAATATGTACATACAGTAAATGAGAATCAAAGGAATATAATAAAAGATAGAGTTAGAATTATGAACCTTTGTTTTTTTTTATCCATGGTTGTGGTTATATAGAATTTTTCCTTGCCAAAATATATTACAAGCCAGAAAATATTAAGAAGTTGGATGATCCTAGCTGAATGATTTGGTTTTGTGCAACAAAGTATCCAGATATGATTTGAGACGCGGAAATATGATTTTGTAATATGTTTGATGTATATTTCATAATTCAAGTACAAGACAAATTATATCATGGTCAAACCAGTATGTGTCTAAGATAAAGAGGGTGTATTGTGAAATGGGAACATTTGATCATACATGGTCAATAAGTGTGTTTTGTACATGCTTTATCTTATCCAAAAGAAAGTAGAGATTGTAATTGCACATGTAATTTTTCAATTCTTTTGTTATGGCACTATTTTACCAGTATCATTCCAACTGCAGGTGCAAGACTCCAACCTTGCAAAGTTGAAGCAAACAAAAGCAAGCAGCAAGCAACAAACCAATGAGAAAGAACCAACAGGTCCCACTGCAGGTGCAGGACCTCAACCTTGCAAAGTTGAAACAAACAACAACAAGCAACAACCAATGAACCAGTGAACAAGCAACAACCAGTGAACCAGTAAAGAATATATGTATCTTCAATGATGACTAAATTGCATTCCAAGCATAGAAGAAATATGAAACATATGATGACTATGTGAGTGGAAATACTTAAACATTCTTACGTGCAAACTATAAACAGTAAATAGTAAACAACGAATATGAATGAAACTATGGTATTGAAACTTACTCGACAATGATGAATGACAGAATCGCAGGTCCAATTGCGGGTGCAGGACTTGAACCCTACAAAGTGAAAAAAACAGCTCCAACTGCGGGTGCAGGACCCAACCTTGCAAAGTTGAAGCAAAC